>JAXCLQ010062721.1:0-15872 GCA_035584115.1 Cedrela odorata | reverse complement strand
ACAGAGAGCAGGTTTTGTCTGCGATTGAATGGCGAGGGACCCAGCAGAGACGGCGAGAGTTAAGTGAAAAAGAGAGGCTGAAAATGGCATAAATGGATTGTCAGTTTTCGAGCTGTTGTTGTAGTTGGATGTGAGAAGAGTTCTGGAATTAGTAGTTTGAGCATTGAATTTCGAAGCACGGAGATACGTGAGAATGGATTTTGAAGGCGATCGTAAACGTGGGAACCAAAAATAGAATGCCATGGTTTAGTATCTGAAGCTAAGCTATGGCGATGGAAATGTAGAATTGCAGTAGTAACAGTGGACCCAAACAACCAGTAACGAAATTCGAAGGACGCCTTCTTCTTCTTCTTCTTCTTCTTCTTCTTCTTCTTCTTCTTCTTTTAGAGATTTTTAAATGCATGGCTTAATTTTTCGAATCCTGTTATATTTTAGTTTTTTTTTTTATAAAATAGTCAATTTATCGAGCACACACTTATTTATAATTAAAATATAAAATTTAAATTAAAATATCATTTTTTACTCCTTGAATGCACATGTTTTAAACAGTAATATTATATCATAAGTTTTGTCATAGAATGAGAGAGAAGAAACAAGAAAGGAGAACGAGAAAACAGAAGTAAAGGAAAAGAGAAAAAGAGATGAAAAGAATAAAAATTACAAAATTATTCATATTATGTTGTTATTTTCAGTTTAAAAAGGTTTCTTAATTAAAAGTGAGTAAAATTATTTGTATTATGTTATTTTTTAGTGTAATTTTTAAAGTAAAACATGTAATATTTTTAGTATATTTGTACATTATTCATATAATGTGATATTAATAATATATTTGAATACTAAATTTTAGTAAAATTTTAATAATTAAATCAAATTAAGTCCGATTTAGAAGAATTGTAGATTTAGAATTACAGAATTAGGAACATTCTGAGTTTCTCTATGATTTGTCGAAAATCTTAATATTTTGTCGAGTTTCTTAACATTTAATTTAATTTTTATATAAACTGTCGAGATTTTTGACATTTAATTGAATTTGTCTATAAATTATCGAAAATTTCGACGATTTATCTAATTTTTCTACCAATTATTGAGAATCTCGACGATTTATCAATAAACTCAATTAAATATTAAGAATATAGATGATTTATCGAAAAATTCTATTAAATGTCGAAATTTTTAGTATTTATCATATTTTTTTGGTTTCAATGCTACATTCTTCTTAGATATGTTACGCTTAATTCTTATAAAATTTAATGAAGTTTAATAAGAAATTATTTCAATATTGTTACAGTCACAGATCAAGTTGTTATTATAGTTTATTTTGAAGAATCGTAGGAGAATTTATCGAACGACGCTGAGCAAAGGTTTACAAAGATAATAAAAGTCAAATATTTTGTATGTTAATAAATATTATTTATCAAGAGCTCGTTGATAAACTATATTCTTTGTTTTCAATAAATTTATATGAGAAAGCCTCTTTAGGGTCCACGAGCAGAGGGAGGCAAATTTTGTAGGGACAGAGTAATATCCCTCGTAATTGAACCAGAGAAGGAAAGTAATTTTTATGCACTGCATATATATACAATCTAACTAGCAACTACTTGCAATAAGCAAGCATTACACCAGTTTCAATTTTCATAGAGTGAGGGAGTTGTTGGGAATGTTTCATTAGCTATGTCCAAACACTCTAGCATATACAATATCTAATGTCCAATCAATTTGACACATGAAAGGTAGATATCAAAAGCTCAGTAACACGGCAAACGACTTGTCCTATGCAGCTGGATAGATCATCTCAGATAAGACAGATAGGACAGTAGGCTAATGGAGCTAGGTGCCCATACTCTCAAATGCTATGATATAGAATTAAAGAAAATGATTAAGTAAAGAAAAAGAAAAAACAAAATAATATACAAGAAAATTATTAGGTAAAGAATGACTTGTAAAGAAAATACCAAGGAGCTGGTTATGACTCGTAACCTTATGAGTAAAGAATGTTGGTTATGAACCATAACAACCCCTTTAACAAGTAAGAAACTCCATGATTATTTATTGCTGTAGTTACAAAAACAAACACACAAGTTAAAGCCACTTGGATAACTAATGCATTCATTTTTTTTTTTTTTTTGTCTTGTATGTACAGGGCATTTGGACACCAAATGCTAATTGAATGATTCCATTACACTTTTGAATGCATTTACTTAAACCTCTTTAATGGTTATCATAATTGCTCATAATAATTGTAGTTCAATATTCAAATACAAGGTCTTATCTCAATATCGAGCAACCGTGGTAATGTCCTTACATCACCATATTGACTTCAACTCTTACTGTCATGTAAAGCAGACCAGACTGATCTAATCTCCATGGACATTCAATAGAAAACAAATAATTATCAGACAGAAAAAGAATAACAAAACTCAAACAAATCACATAAACTTTCTTACAAGAATAATTAAGCACTACTCAGAGCTATGAAAGACATCGAGCATAGATTCTACAGCTTTACACATTACCTCTAATTGCAAGCCCAGCTCCAAGACATGCTCTGCTTCCAACTCAATTCTTGTTCCTCCTGTTACTCCCCCATTCAAAACCCTGACAGAAGAGACTATATATACACATATATAATAACAGTATTTTTGAATTATTCTTTTACGGAGAATAAGAAAGGAAGCTGAGAATCAACAAAAAAAATCATATTTTGCATCCGGAAAAGCAAAATAGGAAAGAAGAAGTAGACAAAAATGAGAATTCACCAATCAATGTAAACTAGTGAGGAAGATGATGATAACGAGTTTGACGAAACAAACATCTATTACACAAGCTTTTAGAACCAGATGTCAATAAGTAGACACCGATTGCGGTGGTGATGAAATTGCTTCTTTAACGACGATTTGATTTTCTCAATAGTAGCAACACCATATTTTGTAATTTTATTTGAGACAAATTATGTTAAAAGAGTGAAAAAGACATTTCTGTCCAAATTTTGTGTTTTCGGTGAGGATTAAATTTCATTTCTACGACTATAAATAAGTATGAACTTATTAAATGAGTTATTTTATTAAAAAAAAATTCTTACATTTTTAACCCTAATAAAAAAAATTATATTTAAAGTCAATTATCTATTTTTCAGATAATTTGTCCTTAATTCAATTTTATAACTAATTTCGCTCAATGAAATTCTTCTTCGCTTGATGAATTTTATCTTCCCTTGACAAATTTCATCTACTCTCGATGAAATTTCATCTTCCCTCAATAAATTTTATTTTCTCTCTACAAAATTAATTTTTTTACGATAAAATTCATCTTCTTTTACGATAAACATCTTCTTTATCGTTGATTCACTCTTCAAATTCTCAAAATTCAAATAAAAATTATAATCAAAATAAATAATTAGCACCGAATTATCTCTAAACTAGTTTTAAACTATTTTCTCTAGAGGTGTGCAAACCGAAATTGCCAAGAACTAAACTGAAAAAATCGGTTTTAAATTGAAATCGATTTTTTAAGGGTAAGTTCTGATTCTAAAAAATCAAGAACCGATTTTTTTAAGGTATGCTCTAAAGATTATCGAACCATAACCGAACTGAAGAACTGGTTCGATTTAAAAATAAAAAATTAATTTTTTAAATCAAATGAATTAAACCCACCTCATATTTAAATATAAACTCTTAATCATTGAAGTACATATATAAAGTTACACAATTTATTAAAGAAAATACTGTTTATTCATTGAGTTGCATAAAAAAAAAATTAATCAATGTATTTATAATGTTTTATTTAACTTAATTTATCATATAATTTGTATAATAATTTAATAAAATTTGATGTATATATATTTATTTTAAAATTGTCAAATAAGTTAACAATTATAATAAATAAATATATACACGGTATAATATTATTAGATATATAATTGTATCATCATAAAAAAAAAATAAATTTTTTTAGTGATATATAATATTAACTCGAACAATAATACAATATTTTTTAATAATTTATTGTATATCAATTCTCTTTGATAACTTATTTTTATTTTCTATCTTTCACTCAATTTTTTATCCACTCAATTTTTGGTCATGTATACAATACTTTTATAATTTAATTTCATTAGTTTTATTTTTTAAAGATTTTTTTTATGGAGTTAAAAATAAGACTTGCTAATTTATATTTATATTTATATATTTTATTAAAATAAAATAAAATAAAAAATATTTTAATAACAAAATTAAATGCAATTATCTTATACCTTTGATAAATTTTTATTTCTCTATTTTCATGATGAAAAACTGGTACTTGTTGAATATATTTAAAATTGAAGCGATCTTTAAATCATAATTATTATAAAATAAAATTATTAATCAAATATAAATAAGTAACCAATTGTCAAATTAAGACTGACTATCAAAATTAAGTTTTAGTTATTAAATACCTTAATCAAGAAAAATACTTGTAATCGAATGTCATTATGAATTAATTATGTTGTCTAATCAACCATCATTTAAGCAATTTACTGTCGTAATACATGCATGGAATACTCCGAGTCCTTTCTAATGAACATTCACAGTTTATGAAAGTTCCAACCAACATTTTTCTGCACAGAGAATTACATAATCAATGCATTGGTTGGAATTTAACAAAATGTGGACGTCCGCACTTAATAATGTTCACTATAATGTTTCCATTAGCATCAACACTGTATGGTGCCAATAAAACTAAGCTTCCAACAGCATTTACTTCTGCTCTTACTGCATCCTTTTCTTTTGATTTGTGTTAATAATGAAATGTCTACCTGAAATTCGACCTATGCAGATCATTAGCAGCTGGTTTAGGGATCTATACTGACCGCAACTGAAGTAATAGTTGAATCATTTATTTTCTTCGTCTTAAAGAAGATAAGCTGATGATCAATACCCAATCACATATCTGGTTTGTAAATCCCAGTAATCCTTAGATTGCTTCACTATCGCAGCACGTTCTGCAATTAATCTTTCCTTCCAATACTGTTTGAACCTGGAAAACACTTACTACTCAGAAATGTATGAATTTTCTCAAAAAAAAAAAAAAATGAAGTGAGTTTTCAGTTTCTTTACCTTCTCTTTAATAGCAAGTCTAGTTCAGGCATGTGGACTGCATTCGCTTATACTCCCGCCTACATATTATATTAAGATCAGGTACGTGTTAAAGAATTTTTGGGGTTTCGACACACAACGAGTTCTAAGGTACTTAGCATCCTAATTACCAGGCAGACTTTTGAAAGAATATACATCTGTAAATAATTGTTGCAAACATTTAGTGTAAAGAAGAGGCTTAAGGCCTTAAAAAATATATAGAAGGGGGGCTTTTCTAGAAAATATATCTCTTGAGTTTGTTCTAAGGCTAAACACTAACCTCTCTGCAGATTGGACTCTTTGACTCTGGACTGGCAGATTTAAGGCCTTGAACCATCCAAACTGAAGCAGCCGAGCAAGCACATGACTTGCAGAATAGATGACCGCAGCTCAAAGCATACGGATTAAAAACAATGTCCTGCCAGTTCACCACAATAAACAAAAAAGTAAGAAGATATCTAATAAATCCCATCTTTTCTTCACCTTGGAATGTACTGGAATGAGATCATACCAAGCAAATGGCACAAGTCAGATTATATTCTAGCTTTATGGAATTTGGAAGTATCAGCATCATCATAGGTTGTGAAGCATTGAAATCAAAGGAGAAATGACAAGAAAACTCCCTAGATTCTCTGCAATCCAACCCATTGAAATTCAAATAAAAAGCTCCCAGTTCTATCAGCCAAGGCAGTTGCAAAAGCTCTATATGTTCAGCCCTCATCTTGGATTTAAAATTCTTCCCATTCACAGATCCATGCACCGAATCAATGTAAAATTTAGATGCCATCAGCATTACACAAGATAATTTCAACTGAATCAGCAACAATAAATGACAAAAAATGGACCAAAAGGTGAGTACTTTATCATATTTCCTCAGGATTTTACGAATAGCAATTGCGTTCATTGTAACGTATTTGATTAACATCCTCCCTTCTTCTAGCATGACTTGTTGATCATTTTTGAAACACTGACGTATGGGCAAAACATATTTTTGCATTCTGCTAGCAACATGAAAATGGAGGAGATGTCTAGCGCTAGAACTAAAGGATCCAGCTATATCTGATGCTTCCTTCATCAACTCAGAGAAGAACATATGATCGCACACTACAAAATCAGAAAAGATTCATGATTAAGACTACAAAATATGAACTTTAAATTAACAGTAAGATTAATAACAATTATTTTTCTTTAACTCAATCCAAACATAATCCCTAGACATTGAATTTTATAGATTACAGGAACCAAATTTGTTATATCGGAGATCTTGAAGGAGAAACCATAGCAGGATTATGCTATAATGACAATGTTTCAACCAGCTCATAAGACGGGTTCAAACAATAATCCACTTCCTATGCTGTTATAATGTGCACTTACAGATTTAAATTGATTTCTTTAAATTAAAGAATTAAGAACAATGACATAATTAAAGTTAATAGCCAAAGGAAGCCATACCATTACTTTAAATACTTACAACTTCCCAGTGCACTAAACATCCTTAGAATCCATTTCAATGTCAATCTAAAACATATGGTCCTTTACTGTTCTACAGCTGCAAAATCTATCGCCACTCCACTTAAATTCAGATAATTAAAAATTTAGACTATGGTTTCATTGGTAGCCTATCAACTATTCCAATATATCAATCTTAGGGTATATTTGGTATTGTCGTGTTTCTAATTAACTTCAAAAGCAAAGCAGTTAAAGTATATGGTAAACACCAACTTTAGCAGGACGACTCACTTTTCCACCTATATATGACCCAGTGATTCCGTGCCATAACAAAGGTAGCTTTAAAGCCATACCACCGTAATCCTAAACATAGCATTACACTCTTCCGATGTTTCATAAGAATTCAACAGTGTCATTTGGCACAGTCATTTTTCAATTCACAGCCGGAATAGGAAAAGAAAACCAAAGAATTCAAGGAACCAAAATAAAAGCTTACATTGGCATGTAGACTGGCATTGACATAACTGAGTATTTGAGTGGTTTTCCTCCCCTTGTTGATCAGTTTTGCAAACAGAATCATGCAATGCTTTACAACTCCTGCAGCGCTTTAAGACTTTCTTTAGTCTCTTATACTCAACATGGGAGCATTTATCCAAAAATCTCTCCTTATCTCCATGCAGATACTCTGTAAATGTCTCACCAAACTTCATCTTCTCGAAATTATATTCATCAAATCCCAAATCAAATCTGTTATTTCAGCCATACAAACAAATAAACAAACACATTGTCTTCCAAATAAAATATATAAAAAAAAATTCTTCTAAAACCCAAATGCCAAACCAACAAAAATTCACACCAAATATTCACTAAAACATTAACACAATACAAAAACACAATTTCTCTTGCTTTCCCACCTACGAAACAGTGTAATGACCATCAAACTTGCTTACTTTTATTTTTAAGAAAGAAAAGGCAATCACCAGTTAAAGAGAATCAAGTGGAGTTACGATCCGGGAATTCCTTCCAACGAACAGAGGACTTTAAGAAAGTAAATACCCGATGAGAGAAAAGCGAGTTGCATAATGATTTCAAACACACAGGATCCCCCGCGGCTTTCGGGAGTTAGCAGCAGGAGTAGCGCACAAGACGTCGTAGGCTTTGGCGAATATATGAATGGTTTACGCGGCGTGTCGCAAATGGTTACATGTAATGCACGTATAACATTTTTTTTTTTTCAGCTCCGTTATCTAAAAAACTTACAAATGTAACATTATTATATTATTATCATATAATTTATATTTATATTTTTATTTATTCTATTAACTTTAATATTTTTATCCATACACCGTACGTTGGTTACGAGACACATTCATTTGTATTGAGGTTTGCCAAAAATTAAAATTATTTTATCTGAATTTCTTTTGTTATTTGCTTTTTAAAAAATAAAGTAAAATGTTAGGTGCACTATAGCGTGGCCGGCCATAATCATTTGATAATTAACGATCATCAATAAAAATAATATTTGATCAGTTCTTCAGTGTTGACAAAATATAGGAATAACAATTAATAATATTTATTACATACCCTTATATTACACTATAAATGTAAAAATTAAACAAATTAAAAATAATTTAATAAATAGTAATTATGTTAATACAATAAAATTCCTATTTATTTAAATTATTTTTTTTAATCTATTCATATGTTGTATTACTTAAAATTTTAAAAAATAAAATCGATGGGGAAGCATGGGTTTTGGGTTTGCTCGGAACTTCGTGGAACCGAATCGGTCAGTTCGATTCCTAAATTCAACTTGGTTTATTTAGGGCTAATTCTTATATTAGAAATAATATGCCGTTTTATTTCGGTTCGATTTCGGTTCATATGAACCGAACCGAATTTTTTTACCCGATCCAAAAGAACAAGACCTAAACTCGTATTCTCATTCGCAATCTTCACTGCTTGTGCAGGCTGCTGCGAGTCAATTTCTTCCTCTCTCGCTCCCTCGAATCTTCTCTTGTGTGTCAATTTCTTCCAATTTCTACTCCGAAACGGTGTGTGGCGGCGACGAATCTCTCAGTTTTTCAATTTTAAAGCCAATCGGATTCGGATATTTGTTTGAAGAGTGAAGAACGATCGGTTTGTGTTTCTGTATAGTTTTTTTTTTTTTCTTGTGAATTTTTCATTTGGGTATGATTAATTTGATTGTTTTATGTTGTTCTTTGTGGGAGTCTTTGCACGTTGAAGAAACAAAGAGTTATGTTTTTTTTTCCTATGGGTTCTGTTAAAGGATTAATATGTTGCGGTTGCGAAAATTTAGATTTTGCTTGGTCATCATTACCATTAAGGTTATGGTGATTTTGTCTTTTTTAGTTTTTATGGATTTTACGTTTGCTTTGGAATTGAGAAATAAGTTCTGTTTACAGAGGTGAAAAGAGTTCTTTTTTGCCTTCATCGATGGCTTTTTCTTCTATAGCATCTCCATTTTTAAAGCCTTCATCTTGAGAAATTTCCAGCTTCTACAAATGTTAAACTGTCATTTTTAAAGCCTTCATGTACTAATTTAATTTTAATACTAATTACAATCACTTGTGGTACATATTGCACCCACTTTCATGCGCTGTATCGACCCTTTAGTTCCTATTTTGATTCATGTCAATTTTCCAGTGTAAACCGATAAATACGTTATAGGGCTATATTCTATATGAAAATTTTGAATTTTTCTGTAGTAATATCTTATTAAGAAATTTGCTTGTGATGTCTAATGATTTTGGCTTGGATTTTGAACATACCGTAGGATTGATTCAAAATCATCTGGAAGCATAATCTTTGATTTTGTTTATGTTTTCCCATATCTACCTGATGACTATGGTTTGATTAGCATACTACTCAATGTTGAGATGTGTACAAAATTTTCTGGAATACTAATGGATGGAGAT
The DNA here is from genome assembly GCA_035584115.1 of Cedrela odorata. NCBI lineage: Eukaryota > Viridiplantae > Streptophyta > Magnoliopsida > Sapindales > Meliaceae > Cedrela > Cedrela odorata. The sequence goes on along the minus strand of JAXCLQ010062721.1, from coordinate 6,373 downwards.
TGTTGTAGAGTTCTTGCATTTTGGTGATTGAAGAAGGAAATTTGTTGTTAATTGTTATGGTATTGTTTGTTAAAAGCGCTTTATGCTTAAATTAATGATTTAAGCATTGTTATTAATGCTTAAATTATGCTTAAATATATTTCGAGCTGTTAAGCATTGCTTACCTGGACCTGTAAGAATATCTCCTTTATCTCATTGTTATTACTAGCAGATGAAATGTAAGGTACCCATCTTATTGTATGTAGAGAATTTAAGGAAAGAACAATACAGTGACTTTTCACGTGCATGGCTTCTAGCTTTTGTGATCTTTCCATTAGGAATGGACTTCCAAAGAAGAACAATTTTTGTGTGTCAACCAACTCTGATTATTGGTGTTTTTATCTTTTGTCTTTTGATGCAATATCAACAGTCACAATCAAGAATTCAAGACCAACAAATAATTAATTAACAATATGCAATTAACTTACCTTTTGTATGTAGTATATAGTTATATTTACACGTTTGAGCAGTATTTTTTAATTTGTTGTTTTCACGATTTTGGTATGTTTTGAGTTAGAGAGAGCAATGATTTGATTCTCTAGTCAGGTTTATTTGTATACATATAGATGAGAATTCCACATTTGATTTATTGTATGATCTGTTATTGCTAAATAAGTGTTTTAGGAAAACTTTAGTAACATTAAAATTATAGACTTCTGATACTATTATCTATTTTTCTTGTGGGAGTGGGTGAGTTGTCAACATGAATTGATTGAAACTTCAGGTCAATCTTCAGCTTGATTTTGATTGGGCCACCTCCAACATAACCATGACTATATCATTTGCTTCAGTTGTTTGCAGATAGCAAAGGCGTTTGGTGCATCTGATATTATTGTTGTGGATGTTCATGACAAATAACTGCAGAAGGCAACGACTTTTGGTGTCATTCACACTATAAATGCTATTGAAAAGGTTAGAGTATGTTCTTTATACATATCTTATAGGCCTTTAAGTAGCTATGAATGTACCATTTTAAATATATGACTATACTTGTCTTATGTCGGGTCTTTTGAAGTATCCCATGAAAACTTGTTCAATGAACTGCATAAATTTCTATTCATGGAAACAACTGTATGTGTTACGCAGCTTCTTTCTCTCTTAGTAAAGTTTATTTTTTTCCCAATTTTAGTTAATTTTGATTTGAATTTATTCAGTGGACTTCACAAACAAGCCTCAAAACAACCATTTATATTTTAACACTTGCTCACGCATATTCCTTCTATTTATGTTTTCATTTTATTTATGGTAAAAGGAGCCATGATATTGGCGGTCCTCGTATAGCTAGTAATAATTTTGAATTTTTTGATTATTTCATGCTCATTTTATAAACAGGGTACCCTGTAATAGAACCGGAACCTAATCGGAACCGTAAAATAGGGTATCCTGTTAAATAAGGTAGGTTACAGTTCCAAAATTTAGGAAACGAATTTATTTAGGGTTGGTTCTGGTTCCGAATGGAACCGGAACCGAAACATGTTTTGCTCACCTCTAAAAGCCAGTGGTCCAGTGAAAACCCTTTGATACTTAAGTTAGGATTTTGCTTTTTGATGTTTGAGAAAGAAAGAAAGTAATGGCAGCCTAGACTTGTGAGGAAGTTGTTGTGTATTCTAATGTACGTAACGTAATTTACGTACTTAGTTACCTTTTATAAGTTGTCATCTCTTTTCGCCATTAGAACTCTCAAACTTATTAATATTCCGGGGATCACGGAAACTTAACTTTATAAGCTTCGGAATTCTAAAAATCTTGAGATTTTGAGTCTTATTTGCATAATACATCTATTAGGGTACAAATCCTTATTATAGAAAAGTCCGAAAAAAACTTGAATCTTATGGCGATATGTAATTATTGAGAGGTCTCGAAAATCTTTTGTCTGAGACCTTCTTTCTCAAATTAGAATAGCATTGGGTTTGGTAATCTGCCCGAGATCTTTGCCATATTGTACCCAAGGCCCTTGTAGTTGAATGAGATTTTAGAATTATTCGTCTAGGCGACCTTTTTATTAGACTTTGGAGATCTCACACCTCGTTATGCCTGAGGTTTTTGTCATGCTATGGTCAGGATCTGTAGACTTAAATTGGCTTCGAATTCCACTCGTCTTTTGTTGGACTTTAGATATGGCTATGTGTTACCCTTTGTCTGTCCAAAGCCCATTGGGCTTTATCTATGTCTTAGGCCATTCCTCAAACAAATCCTAATAATAAAAATTGATATGTTGACAAAAAAAAAAATTAATTAAATAACTAAAAGAACAAATCAAAATTAATCCTTTATTAAAATAAATTATTAATTAAAAATTAAAAATCATTATTGTTTTTACATATTTATTAAATAAATGACATTGTGGGTGGGTGAGTGGCTGTTCCTATCCGACCCGGTTCAATTTTCGGGTTATCCTTAGATTTAACCATAAATTTCTAGGTTTCTTCAAAATGTTGTCAATCTATTATTTGTTCGTAATTTCTCTGCACCGGCACGCCATTCGGTAATTTTTAATCTTTAATTTTCATTTTTGCGTTGAATATTATTAGGGTTTCGTTTTTTATTTTCATCTACATTAGCGGTTTGGAGCTTCTGTTAGTTTTACAGTTCATATGTGCTTCTTCCTTCGGTAAATTATAGCTATTACTGACTATAATTCCAATATAATTTCTTGCATAGTTTAGTTTATAACAATCTTGGAAATTTTGGATTTTTATGTCAATTCAATTGGGTGAAGGCTTACTTCCAACCAATTGGGGAAATGATTGTTTGAGTACATGATGAATTTTCGACATATTGTTATAGTTCTTGAGTTTTTGGTAAAACAAATTAAGGTTGATGCAATTTGAAGAGCATGGCTAGTTAAATATCCATAAATTTTCCTGCTTTTTATCTTGTTTACTCATCTGCATACTTTTATTTTCTGTTTTTGTGAAAAAACTTTCTTATCTATCTCTGAAATGCTTAATGCACTGTGTTTTAATACTGAATTTTGAAGGTTACATATCATGAAGGTCACAAATGATATTTTTTGTTGCATGTGTGATTTCAAAATTTAGGAACTGAATTTATTTAGGGCACCCTGTTAAACAGATTAGATTCTGGTTCCAAAATTTAAGAACCGAATTTATTTAAAGTAGGTTCCAGTTCCAAGCGGAACCAGAACCGAAACCGAAACCGATTTTGAACACCCCTAGTGCATTGTAGTTAACAACAATCTTTTTTTACAGTAAAAAATTAAAGATAATAATAGAAACAATGGAGGAAGATTTGTTAGGAGGCATTACTGGAGTTCGGATATCGACATTCGATTATTCAGTTGAGAATCATTTTAAAGCAATTGACACAATTTCTAAGCTATGTGAAGATCGAGAGAGTGATGGCCTCGACAACAGCGACATTCAACGTTTATCCTCCACAATTACTTTCTTAAGGTATTAGTTATGAATTTTTATTTGTATTTAACTATGTGTTCATTCCGTTGTGCTAAATGTAGTAAGAATTGCATGCTTCTTCAGAGAATGGAGATATTTTAATTACAAGCCAAGAATCGTTAGGTTTGCAAATGAAATGGGAAGTTGTGGGAAAAAAGATAGTTTATGTGAGATAAACTTACCTCAGTTTTCATCCGCGGCTGTCCCCAAGGTACATTAATTGGATTTATGATGCTGTTTTAGTCAGGGCATTTAAATAGACTCTATATAATTCATGTTATTATTATTTGTTTTTAATAATTTTATTTGCATACTCTTGCAGGGGAAAGAGTTATGTGACAACACAACTTTCTTAGAATCTAGGTATGATTTGAATTTTGACTTAACTTTGTTCTATGTGGGCTTCTATGGCACTTGAGTTGTGGCTTTTTTAGTTTCAATATGAAGAATCTCCTTCTGTATGAATACTTTATATAATAGGCTGTTGATGTTCATTGGAAATGAGGCTTAGGATATATGTTGCATGACATGATTGAAGCATAACAATGATTTCTATAAGCTCTACCGATTATACTTTTTATATACAAGTCCAAATGTTCTTCTTATAATATCTTATTGCAGCAAAGACTTTGTGATGCATGTTGGAGGGTCTGTCTGGGCATTGGATTGGTGTCCTAGAGTTCATGAAAGGCCTGACTGCCATACCAGATGTGAGGTACTTGTTTTTTTGTATATAGAAGACTAGATTTGTTTATGGTACAATGTTTGGAATATTTTATTTTCAACTTTATATTATCGCCCAATTTTCAACTTTATATTATCACCCAAACCTTGTTAGTTTGATATGGATGTAAATTCTTCATGAAATTCTTTTACAAATTTTCAGTGCTTGACATGTTGACCTTTTGGAATTTAGGATCCTTTTTATTGGATCTTTTGCTTGTGATTGTCAGTCTACAACTAACTTCCCTTGACAGAATTGCTATTCTAGCCATTCCCTTGACAGCATTGCTGCTCTAGCCAACACCTGCATATTTTTTTTATAATAAATAATGAATAATTATATTTAAATAGATGGAAGTATTAAAAGTCTGTAGAGGACCAGATATCTGCAAAGGAGCAAAATCAGAAACTAAGCTATACAAAACAGCAACAGTGTGTTCCCCAAAACACCTACCCTATAAAGAATCGAGCAAGACTATACACCTAGATGCCAAAACTCCCTCTCAATTAAGATGAATGAACAAACAATAAGTATCCTGGAAATCCTTAAAGACTGAAGCCAAAAGATGAACTCTCTTGTGCACAAGCCATCAACAATTGTACTCTCCTCATTCTTTGAAGATTCTATTGTTTCTTTCATAACAAATCACTCCAAAGAGAGCTGAAATTGCACCTGCCCATTTAGTCTTGGTTTTTCTCCCTCTTCCAAAAGCAAAAATAATCTCCATTAACAATGAATCACAAGAACGCAAAATGACTCATGATATTATTACTTCTTTGCTTAGTCTTTTCCAAAATCTTCAAGCAACCTTGAAATGGAGAAGCTAATGATCAAGTCTGTTCACTTCTTCTAGACATCACATGACATGAGGGGGAGAGACACAGTTGGATACTTTTTTGTATCACTTCTCCAAGGTTTTTTTTTTTTTTTTTTTTGAGCCAAACACCCAATGAAAGAACTGCATTTTGAGGGGAACTTTAGCTTTCCAAATCATTTTGAATGATTTAAATTCAGCCGCCGAACCATAATCAATTAGTCATCCAAAGTAAGATATGGGAGAGAAAGCTCCCTAAGACTCTAAATTTCCACTCTTCTATGTTCCATCTGTTCATCAATAATACTTTATCAATCAAACTCATGAAATTTACATATTCTTAAATCTCCTTCTCTCTCTCTCTCTCTCTCTCTCTCTCTCTCTCTCTTTTCTTTTTAATTGAAGTTGCAATTGTATATTGAAGGAGAAGAAAAGTATGCTCATCAGAGCATATTGCACCATTTTTATTAGTGCAATGTCTATAAAGATGGGGTACACAATCAAACAATGGGGATTCTCCTATCCATTTGTCATCCTAATATCTAATGGATTTTCCATTTCCCACAACTAATTTTCTATGAATAAGGAAAGTTTCATATTCCTTAGAAATAGCTTTCCACGGACTTCTGAAGCTCCCAAAGTTACCTTTTTTGTATTCCACCCATTAGGATGAATGCCATATTTGCTTCTTATCACCTCATGCCATAAAGAATACTTGTATAGGAGAGATCTCCATAGCCACTTGGCCAAAGAATCCATGTTTTGTTCTCCAAATTACCAACTCCTAAATCTGTCTTAATGGCTCTCCCTATCTATCTCCTCTCTTTTCAAAATCCCTTGTGGGGTCGCTGGAAGATTAGAAAGATTGATGAGACTTTTTGTGGGAGCGTTCTGATGATGATAATGGCTCTCACCTTGTTAGGTAGGACATTGTTACTCTGACAGAAAGAGACCTAAAATTTCACTGATGTTTTTTCCATTTCCTTTTTTTTTTTCTTATTGATTTTTATTACTCATTACATAGGCATTTAAGAGCAGAAGTGTTGGGTGGAAATGGCAGAATTTGGCATTTGTTTGATGTAACGCAGTAAAATCCATGGGATTTGGGACATGGATTTCGAATTTTTTTTTCATATTAGTCCTACCCTTTTACTGCTTTTGGAAGAAATGATATATGTTGCTTGTAAGAAAGTTGGATTATGGCATTGATTGTTGATAATAGAATTTTTGTGGCAATATATCGCAATACTTATTATGTAATATGTGAATTTTCCTTTCTGTTTTATTTTATTTTATTTTTTTGGGTGTTCTTTTGCCCCAGTTTGTTGCTGTTGCTGCCCATCCTCCTGAGTCGTATTATCACAAATTAGGTTCTCCACT
>JAXCLQ010062700.1:0-15875 GCA_035584115.1 Cedrela odorata | reverse complement strand
AAAACATACATGTTTATGGAGAATGCAACTTCATCGATGTTGTATTTTCCTCCGTCATCGCTTGTCCGAGCTCTAGTCGCCATAATCACAATGTTGTCCTGAGTTTGTTACGAGTTTGGTCAAAATCGGCTTGGGTTTCTTGAGTTTGTTTTGTACAAATATGTGAGTGAGCATTTAAGAGGGAAACTAAAAATTTGTTTAGGGGTAATTTTGTCTAAAAAGCAGATTTTGACCAAGATTATAAAGATTTTTGAAGATGAGCTTATGAATGGACTTAATTTTTTTTGGGCAATTTTGAAAAACAAATATCCCAAAAAATTGGAATTTTTTTTCAAATGATCAATTTTGTAAAGTAATTTATGATCATATTGCTTTTTTTAACCAAATTGACCAAGAAAATAGGATTTGAACTAAAATACCCCGGTAACCAAAATATAATAGGTACTCATAACTTGGAGTTTCGAGCACCACCAATTTGTGTCTTTGTTAAGTTTTTGACTATCATGGATATTTTCATCCAGAACTTGTTTTATTGGTCAGTTTAATTAAAAATAAATAAGCAATATGATCATTTATGTAAATTGCCTTATAAAAGTGGTCATTTTATGAAATTTCTTAACAAAAAAAAAATGTCAAATCATACCATGCTAAAATGCAGTGTTTTATCTTTCTCTTCTTTCTTTTCTCTTCAAGTGTGAATGCAATACTATTAAAAGTTTAATGTAATTAAATAAAAGAAAAATATTTTTAAAATTAATATTTTTAGAAAAATATTGGTAAATAAAAGAAAATTATTAAAAGAATAAGAACAAAAAACTTCCCATACATTCGTTTTACTATTAAGATAAATCTTGATCTAACCTTGATCAAAATTGATTAATGTATAAATCGTTGTTATAGATATTAAATAACAATTAAATTTTATACTTCAAAATTTTAATAAAAAGAAATTGAAATTTAATCTCTATATCATAAAAATTAATTACTTCTAAAATATAACATGCTTTAATCATAGACGAGAATTGGCTTAAAAATCTTATTATGCTAACGTTGCATTAATTCTCGTTTGGGCGAAAAAAGTGTTTACTAGTATCAATTTTTAGTATTCACTTATTTTTTTTATTAATAATTAACACTTAATACTATCGTCCCACCACAATATTACTTTTATTTTAAAATTTTTATTGTGGATATTAATTACCTGATTGTTGGTTCATATGAAATAAAGCACCAATTTAAATTTATTTATGAAACTTTTTATCTTTAGTTGTTAATAAAATAGATCAAACTGGATCATATAAAATTATAAATTTATATTTAAAATTTTGGTACTGAAAATATATATATATATATATATATATTCTTAAATATTGTATAATATTTTTTAAAAAAATATTTTTGAAATTATAACATATCTGCATTTCATCTCTTTAGAGAATTCGTTAGATATAAAGTCGGGTCAGTAAGGTTGTCAAGTATAATGATTGTATTAGAGCTCAATATCAAAGATATACGAGCTACAATCAATGATTACATCCGTGCTATTTTATCAGATCTTACTTCAAATTAGCAATTATCTCACAAATACTGGTAATCAGCAATGTATCAAACGCATAACCAGAACCAATAACATTTAAACAGTCCTGCAATAATCATAAGAAAATCAGTTACAACCTTTCAATCATCAAAAGAATGCTACATGTTGAATTAGGTAGGGCATGTAATATATAGATTTTGGAGTAAAACAAGCCTACAAAAGGGATGCCTTGTTGTTTTTCCAGCCTAAAGACCTTCGCCTTGTGGTTGTCAGAGGAGTGAAGCTAAGCCCGAACATTTCCTTGAGGGCGTTTCCCTGTTCGACAAATCGTATCAGCTTTGCAACAATGGTGGCGCTCTCTGTGATATGGTTTATATCCTTAGCATTGCCCCACAATTGGTTGGCCAGCTGCAGCCTTCTGCGCTTCGAGTCCAACCCGATACCCCATCTGCAATAGAGTTTGTTCCTCTCTCCTTCTGAAAGCCTTTTACGCATCAGTTTGCTTAGCGTCTCTCTTTCACGACGAAGAGCCTTCTCACTGTCTCCAGAAAAGAAAACATTATGACAGGAAGAATACTGTAGGCAATGCACATATATAACATTGCCTATTATGCGAGGGAAGAAGCATAAGAAGATATCAACAATGCAAAAAAATAAAATAAAATACAAAAATTTTCCGGGCCCAGTAAATTTTAAGCAGGTCCAAAAAGTTCAAGTAATTAAACGGAATCCTCTCATGCACTCTGTCTCACAACCTGATGGGGAACACTGATGGAGAACACCAACCAATGAATACTACTTGGTTCAAGATAATGAACAGCATAACTCCTACTTGTTCAGAATTATTTATTTAAATTCTATTTAGTTTATGACTTTCTTAGTTTAGTATTTTTATTCTTTCTTTGTTTATTTTTACTTTATTTAAATTCTACTTAATTTAAAATTTCTTAATTTAATATTTTTATTCTTATTTTATTTAATCTTCTACTGAGTTTAGACTCTTACTTAGTTTAGACTCTTTCTTAATTTAGTATTTTTAATCCTACTATATTTAAATTCTATTTAGTTATTTAAATTATAATTGATTTAAGGTTCTAAGAATTATATATATGTAAAGTGAAGAAATTTATATTTTTCTCAATAGAGAGTTATCCGTGAATTCTGTTTTTTTTTTCTTTCGTTTTGTTAATGATATAACATTCTCTTTGCCAACAATATCACAATCCATCAATGGTTGTCCTGCGTCACAACCCCATCCCCATTTTCTCTATTTAACACTCATGAATTGTATGTCTAATGAAACAAAAAAAATGAAGCATGCATGGCCTAGCGCTACAAATAAGCAGAAGACACTCTTCCTTCCCATTGCAAACTCCCTAATTCTGGGAATTTATGTAAATATTTGAACTCATTATTTGGGACCAGAAAATGGCTTCGAAGTCCATGACACTTTAATTATGCAAATGCACAAGTGGGATAGGGAGAAGGAACCTTGAAGCCAAAGATAGGATTCGTCCATCTTCCACAGCCATATTTCCTTGAGAAAATCTTTCCCTGAGGAAGGAGAGTCTTCTAAGCTCTACACCCATGTAAATGGAATCCAATGGATCACCTCTGAAGAGCAGGAAAAAGTAGGTTCTGTGGACCAATGAAACATTGCAAATTTGCCATAGTTCAAATAACTCTCGTTGCTGCCTCTCAAACTCAAGAGGCCAATTTTGAGAAGTCTCTAAAGCTTCATGCATTGGATCCAATCCTACATCTTTCACATTCTTTTCAGAGTTGTCAGTTTGTAGTCCTGTCTCCTGAACCTGGTATGCATGTGTAGCAAAACCATGTCAAAGGAAACCAAATTTACAAAGGACACTTATCTACTTATTGAAACAGAAACAGAGACAAATAAACTATATAGTTCTCACCTGATTTTTGGCCATTTTCTTCAATCCGGCAACAAAAGTATGAATGCTAGTTATATCCCCGTCTGCAGAGGTTTTGATGGAAGCACTCTCAAGAGAAGATGAAGAATTATTTCTTGACAAACTTGAAGTATTGGTACCATAATTAACCAGAGGAAACTTCCTCTGCAAACCTTCTGGTCTTCCAGGAAAGTTTTTCTCAAATCCATTGGGAGGGGTGCTCTCAAATCCTGATGGTGAATCTGCCATGAGATTAGCTCTACAACTCCAGCTCCTACCTAACGTCAGGCTTCTGGAACTCGGCATATCTGCCACCAATGACCGTGGAGAGGGTTCACCATCAGGGTAAGGACAGACAAGGGATTCGATGGTATTTTGAACATTATTGAGTCTCTGCTCCAGTGCACCATATGTAAAACCATTTTGGATTTGACTCTCTTCTCTAGATCCATTTACTGGGGTAGACATCATTTCCCGACCGGTTACTTCTCCATCATCATACGTCAGAGCCAGCATTCCTTCATTTTCACCATTTGATAATGCATGAGAGTCAAAGTTCTTGACCCCACTTGACTCTTCCATCTCAATACATTGAACTTCCTTGCAGAATTCATCAGAATCTTCTGCAGTTTCCACTGCATTCTCTCCCAGACTCTTGCCTGAATGAGATCTTACAAATTTCTTTCCAATTGACAGAGGTGACGAGGTACAATCCGAATTGCACTCACTCTGAGTGTCATAAAAATTACCGATGTTTAACTTTCTGACACCTTTGTCCATAACGTGCAAATCAGCCACACCTGATAAGTCTGATACTGAATATTCATCTTCCCATGCATCACTTGCTTGATGATGAGGATGATGATTAATATCAGCCTGAACAAGAAGGAAAAGTTTTAGTACTACAGCACTAAACCAGAACCTACAGTAAGTTGGCAAAAATATGCACCTCTTGTCTTGAATCTTGATCATGTCCAACCATTCTCAGTAAATCCTCAATCCGAGATTGAGCAAGATCTCGTTGCTTAGTCAACTCCCTAATCTCCTTCTCCATCTGCATGACATGAAACCATGAAATTAGCATTAGCCAATGGTAACATGGCACTGGCTTTATAAACTAATATTTTTGCCCATCCAGGAATAAATGCATGAAGCTGCATCTCATTTATTTTTGAACCAGTGAATTCCATGACAAATTGGAACATAAAACATGAATTTGGGCCTTTTTCAGTCACACGGTTCAATCAAACATAAAGGTCTAAGGAACCTTCAACTGGCCAAGCTATTTAGGCACAGTGCAAACTAAGAAGGCTGGGAACCTGAGGCAATACTGGTAATCATATTTTTTGGCACTAGTTAAAAGTTCTCTAGTTCAAGTTATTGATTTGATTCATCAAAGTGAAATTTTATCATGTTGTCTCTGAACCATTTGGCCCATTTCCTGTTTTTAAAAGGGGTGTAGTACTGATGCCACAAATGGCAACCCATACAAATTGCCACATATGCATCACCAAATTAGCATTATCAGAAAAACGATTTAGGGCATTTTAGCAAAAAAAAATCCTTCGAATATTTCAACAATATATATTTCAATTAATTTCAAATCTATTTTAATTTAACATGCTTACTCAGGAAAGAGCACTAAATGTAATTTGACTGACAAAACAACAGCATCTAGGAGTCCCCAAGTCCATACATGTGAACACATTAACATGTAAATACATTTGCAAACTATTACTAAAAGCAAATTCTAACCTTTTGGATCTGAAGATCTTTCTTTCTCAATAATCCCACATAATCACAAGTTGAGGAAGCAGGTGCAGGACTTTTCAACTCGCTTTCCAATCTAGCCAACTCTTTTTGCAAATGCTTAACCAAGGCCTTGTCAGACATGACTACATTGACCTGTGCTTTTGTAGTAACTTCTTTGGCACAACAAGCAAACAAAAGAGTGTTTCTGGTTTGCTCAACATGGCTTCGTGCAGGGCTCAAAGTGCAAATGATGGCAGTTCTAGCATTGCCACCCAAGCAAGGCTGCAGCATGCGAGTCAGCTTAGAATCTCTATAATTGATGTGTCCATGTCTTCCTTTACTGCATCCATCATACAACCACAATGATGAGCAAGTTAATTTCTGGTCTCTGTTGCACAAATCTGCAACAACTAGCAATTAAATAAAAAAGAAGAAGAAAATAAATGGCAAAGTGAGGGATCCTAGGGAGCAAGGGTATGACTCAGCTTCAGATCTAGGAACCTCTCTCTCACATACTTCAACAACAAACAAACTAGTAAGGTCAAAATATCCTTACCGTTATTGAGGTCCTCAACAGATAGGGATGCAAATGAACCAAATTTTTATCAAATTTTCAAGTGTGGCTCTATTCATTCAACACCTGAATTCTGCTTGACCTTGAACTCAATATTGTTGCTAAGTTCCCAAGCTCAAATTTGAACCTCTAGAAGTTTGACTTGAGTTCAGACCATGAGCTTGAGTACCTCCATATCACATAGTAAAATATCTTATTTAATATAATCCATTTTTATATCTTTCAAGTGCAAATTTACATGATAGATAGAAATAATTATGTGAGGAAAGATCTAGTGGGTACATTGTCCACCTTATGGAGCATACTTGTGTACATAGCGTAAACATACACTGCCTCCTATGGAGTTTAACCAACAGATTAATGGTGTGACATGTAGCATAGTCATTCACCAAATGTGTTGCCCACTCGATCATCCTATTTAGGCATGTATGGTTTAAATATAATAGATATATGTTATGAATATATCATATATTCTTTTTACCAAAAAAAAAATATTGAATAAAAATTTAATTATTAGGCACAAATTCACACTCCACCACTCAATAACCTTAGCGAACAAATTTTGCCAGGCTTCAAATTCTAATTACAATATCTGTGGACGGAACTTGAGCTTTGTTTATCAAGCTTGAACTCTGACCAATTTAATTGGGCTGGGCTTGAATAGCTCAGTGTAGCTTGGCTCAATTTATTTGCATCCCTCCCAACAAATATGCCTGAAGAAACTAACTTTTATTATTATGGCAGTACTCTTTCATGTTAATGAGTTTCATAATACTGCAAAGTTCAGTATTTTAATAAGTGAAACTAACTAGAATGGGACAATATTCAACTCAGAATTGCTATCTTCACTCTTTAGCATTTGAGAAAATATCTCAAGATAATTAAATATGCAAATGATATCTTTTTGTTTTAAGTTAGCCGTTATGGAAAAAATAAATCAGTTCTGGGTCCATAAAGGTGAAAATTAGCCTGCGAACCTTAGCTTGCGAATGACAGTGCTCAGAGTCAGTAAACTGCGATTTATGTGGCAACCTTCTTTCAATCTTGCCCCAGATGATAATGCCTGGGATGCACGCTCGCTACCTGCCAAATCAACAAAATTCTACACACAATATCAATTTAGTATGACTTAGTAATAATTTTGCAAACAAAAATCAAAGGACAAAATACAGATCCAAATTTTTATTGACATGTTTGTCCTTACCACACTAGCAGAAAGGGTGGTTGAATTTTCTTTGCCTAAGAACTCTCGAGCAGAACTTTCAATTGTCTAGACAAATTAGTATGTAAAGAAGGTGTAAGTTGAAAACTCCTAAAGCACTGCATAACTATACATGAAAAATTGCTCAAACAAGAAAAGATAACGAATGAAGGGGCAAACCAATCTTATGATTTGATGAGATCTGGAGCTTTTTTCATTCAGTGAGGTCTCCCCTATCCGTCTTTGAGCTGCAGTAATGGAATAAAATCATAAATATCCAACACCATCCAGTAATAAGTTGACTTCGTAAGATTCTTCACCTTCACAAATCGAAAGGAGCTCCTTCAAATGGTTCCAGTCCTTAAGAGTTTCCTCTGTAACTTTCTCCACAATAGTCCCTCTCTGATGAAAATAAAAACTTATAACAGAGAATTTAGATACTCATTGGGTGAGCCGAATAAGGAAATGGCATTCACCTCTGGATCATCTAGCAGCCTAAGTGGAGTATTCTCTATACTGAGGAGGTCTCTAATAGCTTCATTGTAGATCTCCATTGCTGAGAATTTCAGAACAAATGCTCTTTCTTCATGCTGAAATTACGTCAGCATTACTTATCTTAACAAGATTCAAAATCAATAATTATAGAAAAAGTGAAAACAAAATCAGGCAAAACTAAATTAGAAAGTTCCATTACCCTATGTACATAGTCAAATATATCTGCTACTGCATACTCGGTTATTCCAGTCATTGTGTATGTCTTTCCACTGCTTGTTTGCCCATATGCAAAAATACTTGCTGGGAAAAAAATGTTGAAGATGTTTTCACTTGTCTTTAAAAACTAAGGAGGGCAACAAAATCGATCCCATAATCCAATAACATACTTACAGTTAATACCAGTAACAACTGAAAGAGCAATTTCTCTAGCTCCTTCTTCATACACTAGCCTTGTAGAGCAGTCACCCCGAAATACTTTGTCTATCACCGGAAAAAAGAGCAAGAAAAAAACAAAGGGAAAAATTAAAATGGATCTCAATAAACTTATACAAACCTACTAAAACCATCTTTCTATGACAACTGCTTTGAAATCTAAGGACGTAATTGAAGTACCTATGTTGGTGTTTGAAACATCATCTTCGACAAATCCAGGTTTACCATTTAAACAATGCATCCATGACTTCAATTTATAATTGCAATGAAATTCAATGCCACTGAAAGATTAGATCCAACACTAGCAAAGTATAACCAGAAAGTGTTGCCTATTTTTTGTGGATAAGAAAGTAGAAAGAGTTGTCTTGGGTATACACAAAATCCACCAGATCACATAAAACATGAACAGCTAATCCTCATTCATCCTTGCTATAGTGACAATATCATTTGAATTTTAAAACACCAATTAACATAAGCAGAAAAAATAGCAAAGTAACATAGGAACATTTTCCTTACCAAAGGAATACACAGATGGAAATGTCAACCCTTCCCGAAGGGTGTTCCGGTATAAGATGGCGGTATCATTGATGCACTCCCAATCAGCTGCTTCATATGCTGCAATCTCCTTCTCACTCAAAGGCCTCAACCTCACCAAAACAAGGATCTTCTCCTCACGAGCACTTGCCATTTGCATCTTCTCCATCTTCATGAGTTCTTCCCCATCAACAGCCCCCATTTTTCACACTTCACCTTTGTGCTTCTCAACCCAACTCCACCAAGTTGATCAGGAGAATCCCATATCTTCAAAGAAGAAAATCAAACTCAGTTGTTGGTCAAAAACTAACAGTCAATCTTGCTTTCTCAAAATGCAAGAAAGTTTAGACGTGATTAAAAAGAAGGCTGTTGCACTTGCCAAAAATATAACAGGCACTACCTGTCACTACCAAAGTGCCTGCAAAGTTAATCACGCTATTATCCAACCAACCCAATGATAATGAACCATGAGTAAAAAGAAGCTAATTACAGGTTAAATCAACAACAACAAGAAGCTAATCATGGGTTTTAACCAACTAACCTAAAAAGGGACATTATTAATAGTTTTAAAAGAAAAATATATTGAATGCTAATGAAGTTTATATCTGGGGCCAAAAAGCCGGTCATTGTTATCAACCCACCACCCAAAAACAATGATAAAAACGGAATTAAAATTCAATCAACTGCTGAGAAGTAGTTAAGATTAAAATCTCCTCTCTAATCCTTAGTCCTAAGATTTCTTTAACAACAAAAAGCAAAAACATTTTAAATTCTTTCCTTCAAAAGCTATCAATTGCAATGTCAGAACAGAAAACTTTCCTCAGAGGCGACCAACCATGCTTCAAAGCCAAGCAACGAAACTCCATGATACACTTATACATATCTATATCTTCCATTTCACTGGCAATAAACTCGTGAAGATTTACCTTCAAACTCTGAGTCCTTGTCAAGAAACCGTTACTGAACGAACTTCAGCAATGTAGTTCAGAAAAAAAAAAAAAAAAAAAAAAAAAAAAAAAGCAGAGAATACTGAATATAGATTTTATCCAACAAAACACCGTCGTATTTAGCTGTCTCTTCCTCCTACTCAAAAACATAAAAAATAAATAAATAACATTAAATGCTTGTGAGATCCCGATTTTCATGGACTTAAACGATAGCGTTAAACAGAAATTTTAACGGTAAGCACAACATTACAACTAATCTTCTCCGTTAACCTGATTCCATCTCACCTTCAAAGCATGAAAACCATTTCCAAATTCAAAATCTAAAAATTTGAAAAATAAAAATCAGTGAACTAAAAAAGCAGACTAGTCATAGAGCTCATGTGACGCTACTTGAAAGGCCGAAAAAAAGAAGCGAGTTTCCAGGAAAAATGTTCACTTAACGCGTGGAATAAAGGTAAAAGGAGGATAAAATGGAAAATGTAAGTTCGAGGGAAGGGTAAATATGGCAAAAGAGACCGATAGAGAACCACCAGAACAGCACTGAGTTTGATAGAACAAGAAAAATCGGCGATGTTTTACGCTGCCACGATTTAAACAAGAAAACCGAACGGAAGAGAGAGAGAAAGAGAGAGAGAGACTTGGTTTTAACGAAAATAAAAAATAAATTTAAAAAAAAAAATCTTTCTCCCTTTCTTTCTCTTAAGTTTCTCTTATTGGAGCGTGTTGGTGGACCAATGGCGTAACTCCGAATCTGATGCGGCGTCAACGTCTTAGAAGTTTCTCTTCAACACTACAGCTACGGAGGTTGGGGACGTGGAATTACTATTATGTCTCCCTCCGTCCTTTAGTTATGGATTGGAAAAGAGTAGGCATGTGAAATAAAGATATTGGTCAGTTAGCCTCCCGCCACGTGGATTCTGTGCTTTTGTCAGGTACCTTTGTCTCGGATTAACTTTATACACAAAATATTAATATTTTATAATATCTTCGTTCGTTGTTGTATTAAGTAACTTTTTTTTTTTTTTTTTTATCATTATGCTTGTATGCAAGCTTTTTGTTTCTATTCATCAGTATATTATTATATTTAACCTTTTTATTAGGAAGATTGACGAGGATGAAATGAATAAACTATAATCATGAATTTTAATTTTCTAAGACACTTAAAGCAATCCTATCAATTAAGGTTGTGGGTGGAGTAACATAGAAAATGATTGACAACAACAAAGTTAATATTGAAAATGAAAGCTTAAGTAAAATTCAAAATTAATAAATAATAATAATAGATATAAATCTAAATATATTTTCATTCCAATTGTAACAACTTAATTAATTTTTCCTTTCATGTTATACAAATAAAACTAGGGATATTCATTTCTATAGTTTAATTATATCTACATTTTTATGTTTTTTTTTTATCTTAAATGTTATATAAATAAAAATTAAACCCCATCACAATTTGCTAGGAGTAAATTTTAAATTTTAAGAGACAATTTGGTTACATTTTAAAAAAAATTATTTTTTTTAAAAACAAAAAATATTAAAAGAATATTTGGTTGCATGTTTCATAAAATTCATTTTCAAAAACTAAAAAATAAAACCTTTTTTGTTGCTGTTGTTGTTGTTTCATGTCATTCTTTTAAATAAGTTTTCAAAATTAATTATAATTTGTTATCAAAATTATTTCATTAATGTTTAAAAAATAATATCAAATATATTTTTATTATTTTTTATTTTAAAAAAATTGAACACGCACCAATAAAAATATTTTTTTTTTTGGATAAAAATACTATTTTCAAAGTATCATTTTCAAAAATATCATTTAAATAATAATAACAATATGTATTCTTTATTACTGAAAATTGGGTTTAAAAATTATAATAATTCCGGATCCCGTTTTAAATACTTTAAAACGGAACAGAGTCGGCCACTGCACAAAGGACAGAACGAGCCAACGAGTTGTACTCGCTCCGATTTGTCAGTTAGATTAACTACGAGGTATAATGGATGGGACACGGGCACAAGATGCCACGTCATTATAAAAGTATATAGACTATGTTCATTGGACTCACAATTAAAATTACATAAATTTAATTAATTTAAGTGATTAATTAAAGTATTCATCGTACAACTTTTCAAGGACTATTCCAACACCAAAGGTGCTTTGTTTTAACTGCTAACGATAATTTAATAAGAGATTTTATTGCTAAAATATATAAGATCCATTTGTTGGGACTGTTAGGAAACAAGACGATGTACAATAGAATAACACTGCCTTTTTTTTTTTTTTCTTTTTGATAGAATATTAGTTTAGGATTGTCCAATCATATGGTGGATAATAATTAGTGTATTAACAAGTTAGTCCCTAAATTTTGATAAATAATAAATTAGATTCTCGTAATATAATTTTATAAAATTTCAAAATAATTAAAATCAAAAATTAAATTATTAAAATGTGTTATTATTTATTGTTGTATCAAACCACATAGATCTATTTATTATTATCCCAATAATAATTTAAAAAAATTTTAAAAATTAATTTGACAACATTTAAGAAAATTCAACAATTTAGGGTCAGAGACAAAAAAAAAAAAAAGAAAACCTTTAATTGTGAGTGTTATAGGTAAAAATTGGTTGGCCACATGGAGAGGTAAGGGAATGTCATGTAGATCAAACCCCAACGTCTCATGCAGGAAGCAAAGAGTTTTATAGAACTCACTTGGCGAGATGACCAACAGAAACTCACTCAAGTGATAAGCAAAGCTCTCAGCAGGGGTATTATCCCCTCGGCATGATTGTTCAACAAGGGAAGGTACATCAAATTGTTCCTATGAGGGGGGCAAACAAGCAACAAAATGTTGACGACAAGTTATATTAAAAAAGTAACAAATTATAATTAAATAACAAGAAGCTAATTACACGTACTTGGGTAGTGAAAGGTTGGGGCTATAATAATTTTGGCAAGAGCAATAGTCTTGTTACATTTTTGGTCATGAGTAAGGCAAAAAAAAAAATGTCAATCATCAAATGTCATATATACAATGATTTACTTTAAGGAATTCAAATATTAAAATATTTATTTGAAGGTACACAATATAATGCTTAAACATATGGTTAGGCAATTTCGGTTTGAATTGAACTCAAATTTTAAACTGATCCATTCTTAATAATAATAACAATAAAAATCCAATCTAAACAAACTGGTTTTAGTTTGGATCGATTTATTATTTCGCTAGTACCAAGTGAATGAAAGTTTTATTGCTTGTGCTGTTTTTATGTTATGACGAGGGAAATTAGTCAACAAGGATCGTCCATTCTTATTTCGGGTGGTTTTTTATCGGTTGAGAAACACCCACTTGTTGCTATAAAATTCCACACGATATATTATTAGTTTCGGCATAATTCCCGTTGATGGCTTGATGTACGACACTGTAAATGCTGACAAAAGAAGAAACGAGATAGAATCAACGTATACTATAAAAATTGTACATTGCAGATGCAGAGGTCAAATAAAGTAACAATCCCATTTTTTTATTATTATTTTTTATTTTTTTGTTGCAATTGTGAGGTTGCATTGCTTTATCACTTTTCACGAGTGCTAATAATTAGATGGGTTCATAGTTTTTGTCATGAGGGAAGCATCCGAGCTGAATCATCTTATTTTGATCATAAATTATAGTTGACTTGTTTATTTAATGTAGTGTATCATTTTAATGTAGTGTTGTTTGTTAAGATTAATGAAATAGTATGATAGTATGGGTGGAATGAAAATATAAAATTAAAATATTTTTAATTATATTAATTTTATATTTTTATTCAACTAATATTGTTATGCCACATAAATTTACATCTCATGGTTTATATATAAAATTTGTATATCTAATATAAGTATTATTATAATACTGTCTAAATAATTATCACTTGATTTTTACTTTCTAATTAAAAGAGAAACTCATGAATTGTGAAAATAATTAGAGTAACTCTTGATTTAAATCAATCAAAAAATATTTAACCATTTTTATTAAAGCTATTAAAGCGTTAATAACTGCTACAAATCAGAGTTGAATTATTAAAATTATGTATGAATTCGCGTACAAATATTTTTGCAGAGAAAAAAAATGATCACTTATAAGATACATAAAAAATATCAAAATTTAATTACTATGTAAATGTACACAATAATTATATTTATTGAATATTTATCGATCTTTATAGAGGTAGGATTGATGGTTTCTTGTTTACGTACATATTTAAACCAAAGTTATTAATTAATCTCTCAAGAATGAATTCATAATCCTCAACTTTAAGGACTTATAATGCAAGATGATTAATTATTGCGTAATTATGTCATATGTGATTATGAGTTGAGGGCGTTAGTTGGGATAAGTATTTGCTTAAGTTTAGTGCAATTAAGGACCCTACATATATATAAATAACTTGATGAATTCCTGAGAAAACCATATGAAGAAGGGATAGTGACAATCAAATTAAAAATTAAAAATTGATTAATGTTTTGAATCAAATTGACTTGATAAATTTAATTTTATTATTCTTATACATTATTAAGAATATGTGTTTGCTTCATAACAAAGGAAGCAC
The DNA here is from genome assembly GCA_035584115.1 of Cedrela odorata. Classification (NCBI taxonomy): domain Eukaryota; kingdom Viridiplantae; phylum Streptophyta; class Magnoliopsida; order Sapindales; family Meliaceae; genus Cedrela; species Cedrela odorata. The sequence continues at coordinate 1,891 of JAXCLQ010062700.1, read as the reverse complement.
TTAGAAAATAAAAAAAGAAAAGGTGCATGTAATGTATGGCAGCATAAATTGCTTGGGACCAGCTTATGAATGATCATCACTTTCACTGCTCAGTCATGGACCATTGTTTTGAAATGGTTAACCTTACATGAGTTGTAGGGGTGAAAGTGTTGAAATATGATACAATTACTTACCACAATGACAAAGATTCCATAAATAATGAAATTCTAACTCATTATCACCACCACATACCAAAAAAAAAAAAAAGTAGTAGCATATTCTTTGTCAAAGTTTCCATCATAATTATGATGGCCATTCTAGCTTATGTTATGCCACTAATATAGGATAATAAAAAAGTCCTAATCATGCTTTAATTAAATAAAAAAAATTAAATATTTTCTTAACATCTTAATTTTGTTAGCCTTTATTTAGTATTGATGTATTGTAATATATATATATATATATATTAATTATTAAATATAGTAATATTTATGAAACACTCTAATTATTTTGTTTTAAAAATATAAAAATATAAAAATATTTAAAATTCCGCGACTTTTAACTAATAATTACTAAAAATTATTAGCTATTAAATATAAATATTAATTGAAATTGAGTACTAGTATTCTTTTATATATATATATATATATATATGAATATACACTTAATGTTGGGTTCTTATATTATCTTCCTTTCTCAATGGCACAAATCACATTTTAAATTTGAAGTGCTCACCTAACAAGTTTCCTCTACCATGAAGTAGTTAGATCTAATAACATTTATTACAAGAATTGTGACTTCACTTTTTTATTTTCTTCTCGTTCCTTCAAATTATAAGCTCTTAATCAAATCTATTAATTTGTTTTAAACGTGGAGGGCATGATTAAGATTTGTAAAGCTTTACATATATATATATATATATATATATATGTTTTGTTGACTAAATAACATCTCAACCAACTCTTACCATTTTCATAAACAAATTACTAAAACAATAAAATTGCCAAATTAATTCATGTATAAATGATATTTGGTATAATCAATTATCAACAAACCGCCCACTTCAATATTCAATTATAAACTTGGTTAGTCTTTCTATAACTACTTATCGTTGACATTACATATTGCCTTTAAGGACACATTGAATTCCACCTTTTAGAATATTTTATTTCTAATTTTAGATTTAAATACTTTTATACTATCCTCACTTTTAGTTTTATTCGGCATACAATTCTTATTGAAAAAGAATTAAGTTTAGTTAATACATTCAATCAAATTTAATTCTTTTACCCATTATTATTTAAAAGATTTTACAAATTTTTTATCATTTAAGTTTTGACTTTTTAAAAATATATTAGCCCGTGAATTAATAGTTATTGTTCTTGTTTCTTTAATTATTCTGCTCACATTAAAATTTATTTTATCATATATATATATATATATATATAATGTATTTCGCCCAATAGCTCACTCCATAATAATAAACAAATGTACCTAAGATTTGCTATCCAATCCCAGAGGTTTTCAGCTTGAGTGCTACTAAATGCATCTCCCATATCACTTGTTACATCCCTTTTGTAGAGGCAGTAGGTGTGTTTAGAACATGGAAGAAAGCATTTTGATTTTTCCATTCCAAGGCCTTAACAACTTCAAACATGGGGCTCTTATTGGGCTTTAACCGATACTCTGATAGATGAAAGTCTATATTGGATCTTGGGTTTGTCCCGGTTTATTGGTATCGATTATTGATATCGATATAAACGCTGATATATGCAATTAAGAGTAATACTATATAGTTATTATCTCAACTTTTATTTCAAGTAGCAATATGATTTTCATTAATTGGATAGTGAAATAGATTAATTAGTCATTTTGAAAATTGTAAAATTTATCATCCAGTCAAAAATAATCA
>JAXCLQ010062689.1:0-15877 GCA_035584115.1 Cedrela odorata | reverse complement strand
ATACAACTTATAACAATATTCATTTCAAATCTACTAATCATAATTTAACATAAATAATATAAATTCTACTACAATCTGGCTTTAACATTACACTAAACTTACTACACCAATATAATAAAACACTAATTAAAAGCAAGCTTACTACATTAAAATAAGAAAACACTAATTAAAAGCAACTTAAAACTCACCAATTCCTTATTTATTCCTTTCCTCTCCCTTTTCCTTTTCCTACAATCTTTCTCTCTTCTCTAATTTTTTTTCCTTGTATGTATGCCTTGTTTTGCATTTCCAATTTGAAAAACATCCATTATTTGATTATTTTAATTACTTAAAAAAAACACATGGATGGCTTGGATGAGCTTAACAAATCCAATGGATCATATTTAGCCATTTAATTTTCCACTAAATAATATCAAATAATAATTAATTTAATTACCTAAAACACATGGTTGGTTAGGATTAATTCACTCAATCTAATAGTCCTCCTTTTGCCACCCCATTTTCCACTAACTTAGCTTTAATATTTATCCTTATCCAATCTACAAAACAAACTTAAAACTGTAACAAGTGAATGGCTAGAATTGTGTAGAAAATTTTAGTTAAACATAATATTTTATTCATTTATTTGTTTGTTTTATTTTATTATATATATATATATATAAGTTTGGGCTTGGGCTTATTTATATATATATATATATTTTAAACTTGGGCCTAACTAAATAAATTGGCCCAATATATGTATATATCCAATATATAGCCCATTTAATTATATTCTTATTCCAAAACTAAAATTCCAAAACTAAGCTTGTTGATAATGAAATCCAATTCCACCCTTCATGGCTACATTTTTTAAATTTATAAAAATACCCTTATAGATTTACTTCATATCAATTCTTAAAGTTCTAATACTTAATATTCTATAAAACATATTTAAAATCATGGTAATGGTAATAATCATTTAAATAAATATATTATATCCTACATCGTTTTCATGTCAACTAAACATGCGTAAATTCAGTTAATTTCTTTTACATTTATAATATTATATCATAAACATATCATGAATATAAATTCTAATGTACTTAGATAATAACAAGGTTATGAGTTCTACAAAAAATTTTGAATGTTACAAGAAGTCACAAGTATCACTATCAAAAATCAAGATTAGATTTGTTCTTAAAAGAAAGATATTGAAAATCACAGCAAATTTAGAACCTAGTTTGTTGCAACATAAATTCAAGATTGTGTTGCGATACAAACTGTAAAACAAAATGAAACAAATTCTAAATCTGAATCAGCTGTGCAATTTGGAAACTCATTTGAATTAGACTTCAACATCTCATCATAGGTAATCTCAATGATGGTTTGGTCATAAGAAAGAGGTATGTTCATATAACCAAATATATTTGTTATACTTCTTTGATTAAACCAAAAAATGTGAAAGAAGCATTGTAAGAAGAAATTTGGATAATTGCTATGGAAGAAGAATTGGAACAATTTGTTAGAAATGATGTATGGACACTAGTACCTAGGCCTAAGAACACTGATATTATTGGAACCAAATGAATTTTTAAGAATTGGAACAATTTGTTAGGAATTATGTGTGGACACTAGTACCTAGACCTAAGAACACTAATATTATTGGAATCAAATAAATTTTTAAGAATAAAACTAATGAATTTGGTAATATAGTGAGAAACAAAACTAGGTTAATTGTTCAAGGATACTCACAAATTAAGAGAATTATTTTTTATTAGACTTTTGATCTTGTGCTAAGTTAGAATCAATTACACTACTACTTGCTATTGCATGTTTTCTAGGTTTTAAATTGTTTCAAATGGATGTAAAAAGTTCTTTCTTTAATGAAATTCTGAATAAGGAAGTTTATGTAGAACAACCCAAAATTTTGAATAACCTAACTTTCCTGATTATGTTTTTAAGCTAAAGAAGATTTTGTTGGAATAAAATAAGCTTAGAAGGCATGGTATATGAGATTGATTAGTTTTTTGAATGACAAAGGATATAAGATAGATAGAGTTGATAAAATCATGTTTATCAAGACTTTTAATTATGGTATTATTACTGCTCAAATTTAAGTTCATGACATTATTTTTAGTTTTAGTTTTAAAGCCAAAGTTCATGAATTTATTGATCAAATGAAGAAGGAATTCGAGATAAGTTTGGTTAGTGAACTACCTGATTATCTTAGTTTACAGATTAAATAACTTGAGGATATAATTTTTATCTCTCAAAGTAAGTATGCCAAAAATGTAATTAAGAAGTTTGGTTGGAAACCATCTAACATATAAGAACGCCTATCGGGACTAATGCAATATTGTTTAAGGATGACAGTGGTTCTAGTGTTGATCATAGTTTGTTTAGGAGCATGATTTTGAGTTTTTTATACTTGACAACTAGTCGTCTAGACATTAGCTTCAATGTATGAGTTTGTGCTAGATATCAAGTAAATCCTAAAGAGCCACAATTATCTACTATTAAAAGAATTATTCGTTATGTAAATAAGACTAGTGATTATACTATTTGGTATTCTAAGGAGGCTAACTCTAATCTTATTATTTTTAGTAATGCTAATTGGGCAAGTAATGCAGATGATCATAAAAGTACAATTAGAGGTTGTTTCTTTCTTGGAAATAATTTGGTTTCATGGTATAACAAAAACAAAACTCTGTTTCTTTATCTACTATTGAAGCTAAATACATTGCAGCAAGAAGTTATTGTGCTCAATTGATCTGGTTGAAATAAATACTTAAGGATTATAGTATTGTACAAAATCTATTAACTATTTATTGTTATAATTCAAGTGCAATAAATATTTCTAAAAACCTTGTACAATATTTTATGATAAAACGTATTGATATTAGGCATTACTTTATTAGATATTTGGTTGAAAATAAAATTTTCATAATTGAATATGTTGAAATCGAGAAACAACTTGCAAATATTTTTACCAAACCTCTTTATGAGACCATACTTGTTTCTTTGAACAAAGCTTTAGGTGTGTGCTCCTTTTAATTCCTGTAACTTGTTGTCTAAAATGTACTTTAGGCAAATCATGGTGATCCATGGTTTGAAATTTTAATTTAATGTGTGAATGTCATTATTTGAGCTTAAATACATTATACCATAACTTAGAATAAAGAAATCTTAAACTGATTTTTATGTACATTCATAATTGACTTCTTGATTCGAAATTAATTTCTATGATTGATACAATTTTGGGAAAAATGTTAGTTTGAGGCATGACTATTTGCTTAGATTTTAATCTCAACTAAATATCCAAAATTTGTGCTTGTTCCATAGTCAAAAAAAGTTACGTACACTATTGTGTGAAGTTGTCCTTGAGTAATTTTGGCTTATATATCACCAATATATAAATTACAATCTACCATGAGAAGAGGGTTGCCCAGTGATAGCCTGAAACCTAATGACTTTGGATATAAAGAAAAATAAAGAAAACAAAAGTAGTAGCAAGAAAAAAAAAATGTACTGCACAATCACTGCACACACCTATGTATATAATTTTTAAATGGATGAATTTAAGATTAAGATAACAAGATTAATTAGACTTGCTCTTTCTATGTTTTAAACTTAAATTGTTAAAATCAATAAAATTAAGGAAGAATCTTGAGTTAGTAAAGACAGACACACAAACACTAAGTTCATATATATGATTAATTTATTTTATGGTTCAAAGTTAGTAGAGTTTTAATCTTGATTATTCATGAATATTGAATAATGAAAAATTTAGAATACCATATTGACATGAATTATTTACTTCTTATAATCAGAAAATTTTGTGCATGCTTCATAGTCAAAAAAGGTTACCTACACTATTGTGTGAAGTTATCCTTAAGTAATTTTGGCTTACATATCACTAATATGTAAATGACGATCTACCATAAGAAGAGGGTTGCCTCAGTGATAGCATGAAACCTAATGACTTTGGATATAGAGAAAAACAAAGGAAAAAAAAACAGTAGTAAGAAACAAAAATGTACTACACAATCACTACATACACCTATGTATATTTTTTTTAAATGGATGAATTTGAGATTAAGATAACAAGGTTACTTAGACTTGCTTTTTCTCTAAGTTAAACTTAGATTGTTGAAATCAATAAAATTAAAGAAGAATCTTTAGTTATTCTTTACACACAAATACTAAGTTCATCTATATGTTTAATTTATTTTATGGTGCAAAGTTAGTAGAGTTCTAATCTTGATTATTCATGAATATTGAATTGAGAAAAAATTAGAATACCATGTTGGCATCAATTATTCACTTCTTATAGTTCAATTTTCTTCTAAATTTGTATGGTTGTTTTATGTGTGATTTATGAACCTATTTATACAATGTCTCCAGAATAAGGCCACACAGCACACATATATTTTTCTATAAGTGTTGTGCTTGATAATAGAAATTCTATGTGTAAATCATAACTTCTGAAAAATTGTCACATGTAGATCTATCTGCAACATTTTCAAAAATTTTGCTCAAAATCAGAATATTGAACTCTTTCCCGTGAATATTGTTTCGCAACATTTTTTGGATGGTTTTTGAGCTGAAATCGAATTCTAAATTCTTTCTAGTAGATGTATTACTGATATTTTCTAACAAAAGGTTATTATTGAGTTTCTCTAGTTCACAACAAGGGCCTTACTGAACTTTGACAAGTTAAAATTAAATTGAGAATTTCTATTCGGGTTAGCCCTAACTTAATACGTTTCTCTTTATTGCAACAATAATGGCTCACACAAGAAACAAATATTTTTTGTTGAATCCTCCCAAGACATTGTTGACGATCGTAACCCACCGCCAACAAATTTTTCGACATGGGCATCACAGCGACATTCCATTTCGCCGACTTCTCTTCATATGTGAAGTGCACGAATCTCCTAACCTCTTTCGTCATTGTTCGACATCACATCGTCGGACTCTGTTGTAGAAGAAGCACGAACCAATAATGTTTACTTTCCTCCACTGATTGACTCAAATCTAGTTAATTATAAAACCTGACAACTCATGCTATACAAGAACAAAAGGGAAAATAGATACTCTCCCATACTCATTGTGATGGCACTAATACTTACTTTCATCAATTTTATACTACATTAAATCAAAATTTATGTTCCATCATGAGTGGTAGAAAATGTGTGTGATCAAATGGTTCAGTTATTATAATTTAGAAGTTATGGTGTGATTGATGTGTTGATGAAATATAACCCACTTGAAAGTGTTAGACATGTTGGCCAGTTTGTTACATTTATAGTGTATGAGATTTATGTCAACTTATCCTCGAAAATTGGTTCCAAAGATTCAATTTGGCATCATTGTGTGTATGTGCGTGGTCATTTATTTAATTTTTCACCACCTGTCCTCTACAAGTTCTTTGGGAGTACTTCATCCTTATTACCAAATGATATTGCATCATAACCTGTAGGCATCAATTCTACATGGTCGACTGAGTCCAATTTGATTGTATTGTCCTTGAGCACATTTTATTCGGCTTTGCATTTCGTTGCCATCTCAAATTGGTCTCTAACATTGCACTATACCATTGTTTAAAAAGAATTGGGTCAAATATTAATTACAATTGGCAAGGATCGACCTATTGATTTAAGTCGACATATTTTTTCTATTATTGCCTCTCATGCAGGCAACACACTTATACAAAATGTTATAACATTTTTGTTCTTAATTTATGGCACCTTAATGGATTAACAGAACATAAGAACTATATCAAAGATTTTACCTGCTCTTCGTTTCTTAGGGTTGTCCAAGAATTTTCTTCAGAGCCGCTCATCCGCATCACCTTAGGGGAGCCACCTCATACCTCTAGTCAACCTACTGAGAATTCTACTACTTTTGCATCTCAAGGTACCTCTGATACTGTTCTTGCATGGCAAGACTTTGTGCATCATGAGCTTCAACGCCTCTCTACTTGTTAGAATCTCATCCTTGAGCAGCAAGCCAAGTCCATTCAGTGGCTTTCCCAACTTGAAACTCTTTAGGTATCTTCATCTTCCATAGCAACTCTTGATACTTCTATCCTGCATCATAGCCCTAGTTAGTATTACTGTAGCTCCACCTCCTCTATTTACAAAGAAGTGTTCAACAAATTTTTCAGCTCCTTTACAATGCTAATCATGTCATCATTAGCTTATTTTTCCCTTGTGAGGTTGGTTTTATTACGGGTGTTATTATCCTTGATTTTTATGTTGGACTTTTATCATGGGGTTGCTACACTATTTGATTTAAGGTGGACAAAACCCCGAAATCAAGGTGCATAATTTAATTATTTGCGATTAAAGGCAAGTATAGTATTGAATAAATTAAAATGATATAAGATTTTGTTAGTTTGTGGTTAACATAACTTAACAAACGCAACAAAATTAATTGAATTTTGACAACATTCAACAAAAAATTAATCCATCGAATCTTAGTTTATTTTTCAGTGAAAAAGGATGAGATTTTGCACTAAAATAAGTGATTACAGTGATTAAAAATGCATTAAACATAACCAACAAAAATATATCAAAGGTAGAGATAGGATTTATATTGTGAGGAGGCAAGGGCTAAAAAGTAAGTTTTAAAGGGATAAAAAAACAAGTCTACTCCAAAAGACAAAATTAATAAAAATTAAATTATTTATATTAATTTTAAAAAAAATTCAGAAATTGCAGGGGTAAGGGCCACTGCAGACCCTGTATAGCTCCGCCACTGCACTTAATCCAAACCCATAAAAATAAAATAAAAAACTGCAAAAAAAAAAAATAAGAAAGCCGAAAGCTTTGTGATCTACTTACTACATTATAGTGTTGAATTATTTTAAAAAGTTTTTAATATTGTACAATTTAATTATTGTCATATCAGGTATATTTTAATTTTGTTAATTAGGAAAATTTTATTTTAGTTATTTGAATTCTAGTTACATTGGGAGTAGGTTTGCTCCATTTATTGTTCCTTTTATAAAAGGCGTAGCTTCGTTATTCGTTAGGAAATTTTTTAAATGTATAAAATGTTTCTTGAATTTTTTTTTTCTTTATGATATTGTTATCTTGACATTTATGTTTTCCTATTGAATTAAAATGACGTCTAATCTCGTCTCCAAAATGATATCCTAACTTTTTAAATTATAAAATATTAATTAAGTTTCTGATATTTACAAAATAAATTAACAATAGACAATTAAAACGAAATATTGTCTTCATTTTCTTATTAAGGCGTTAGAGCTTCAAACAGTAATAATATTAATTAGGTTAAATGGAGAGATTAATTTCTTACGAAAATCAACATAAATATGAAAGTAAAGCAACATTGGATAACCACAAGGCAGGATGCTCATCATGCTCCTGCCGTGTTTGGTTTCGAGTAAAATTATACATACAGGTGAGTGCATGAATTCCCTTGGACCCGGTGATCACATACATGCAGGCACTGTGTAGTGAAGTGGTTGGACCTTGTTCTTATCGTATATATTTAATAGATGTCTATTGTCTAGTCTAGTTACAATGCAATTTCAATAAATGAGCCCATTACCAATAACCAACCCCCAAGAAATTGAAGCTTTGACATGATCTAGTAAATAGATAGAGATATATAATAGAATGCATGTGTATATATATATTTTTAAACTTATAATAGACAATATTGTACCAAGATTTTATCATAACATGCCACACAATCTTATAGTGTGTGACGATGGTATTTGATGACTGGGTACACTTTGATAGAAAACTAGGAGTGTGCTGACTCAGTAATATGGAACGACTCAGCACATTTATCGAAATGACACCAAATTCAACTAGTTTTGGGGTGGCTCACTTCATCAAGTACATTCCAAACCTTCTTAGTAAAGTATTGCCATTAAATTAAGTAACACTGTGAACGGTGCAGGATGTGAAAGAGGCACGATGCGTAATATTGGTTTTCAGGCGCGCAACCGCTGCAAAGAAGCTACGGCCGTCACATGGACTGTGCGAAAAATTTTCAAAGGACCATGACATATATATATGTATATTTTAAAATTTAAACATAAAATACAAGGATTAGAAGTCATACTTTTTCAAATTAATTTTCCAGAAAAACAAGTCAAGTTCTTCACTTGCCTCCAAGTATATCCACATGTCGAATTGGCGAAGATAGTTCCGATTTCGTGATGAAATTACTAAGCATTCGATATTAGCTTCACTAAGCCATATATTAATTTTTCTCTAGTATACTTCACAAAGCACACACCATTTTCACTAAAATGATGCTCTCTTAAAAAATGTTTAAACTTTTTCTTTTTATACTTCTTTTTTCCTTTTGTTCCTTGTTAAAAACAAAGTAAAAATTAAGGTTAAATCAAGAACGAAGCTCTCGGATTTTAAGAATGCAAAAATAGCATCACTTATGCATTTGGCAATTTTTGCTCTCAGTCAAAAACAATTGCATCACTTATGGGAAAAACAAAGCTCATTTGGCTATTTTGCTCTCGGTCAAAAACAATTGCATCACTTATGGGAAAAACAAAGCTCACGGTCTTATAATGAAAAGGTAGCATCACATGTGTATTTGGCAATTCAATTTCAAATTGAATTCTCTTCCATCCGTGTTTGCATTTGCATTTGTCTCTCATGAAATGAAACATTGCCAAGTGGCTTGCAAATTCCAAATTGAAATATTCAGTTTGGCTTCTCTTATACACGTATATACCAAATTACATTTACTTAAATTGAAAAATATAAATGTCAAGCTTTGATTGATTGTTCAATTTAATATTAATTAAATTAATATTATAATATAATATATATATATATATATTAATCGAATTAATATATGAATATTTATAAGAGAGATATATATATCTATATATATTATGTTATATTATTACTTTAATAATATAAATATATGTAATAAGTGCTTAATTATTTTATTATTACTTTTAATAATAATATATTATTATTACTTTAATAATAATATAGTAATAATAATATAAATATGTAATGATTATTTATTTATTTATATATATTACTTTAATTAATATAAATATATAATCATTACATTTGATATATAATACAATATTATTACTTTAATCAATATTAAAGTATTATATATATATATATCAATATTAATATCAAAAATATCCGTAAATCATATTTACGTTATTCCATAAATACCGAAATATTTTCCATGCATACAGGTGCTAGCGTGTCTTAGTCAAAAAATATATTCTTTACAATAAAGAATTAAATTGCTATTCAATCACAATATCGTAATAATATCATTAATTAATTGATGATTATTGTATAATAGTAATTACCGTCATCATCAAGTAACCGACTAATGTGTGTGACTCACTGGGTTCATTGTGAGCTAGACAGAAGTGAATACTAACTCTTTAGTATCTCTTCGGTACAACTCTTTATAATCAAAGTTCCCAATGATCATGAGTGACCTCTAGCAAGCTGTCATGACCCCCACACAAATGAATTATTATACCGGATAAACCTATATAGTCGTACGTGCATGTAGTAAAATCCCTCTGCTGTCGACTCCCAATCGAGTGTGGGTCATGGTATCGTCAAACCCCTAACTCAATCATATGATCAAAACCTCAATCATAGGATCAGAACCTTAATCATATACATAATTCATATATCTACGAAATATCTTTCCAGATATACATGCTTTGGCCAAAGACTTTATTTTTGAGTATGACAGTTCCACCTAGGATCTCAAGCTTAAATATCTGAACCAGCAGATTCCATCGTGGTCATCATTTGTCCTTATACACCTAAACACATTGCTAGCAAGCTTCTTTCACTAGGCGTGACTAGTCCGATACTATATACACAAGTGAACGATGTGCCTCAGTACAGAGGGCAGCCGTAACACCTCAAGTCATAGGACTAGCGGTACACTAGTACGGCTATGTGATGTATCATTGACTGTGGATAATCACCTATATGATTCGTCACGCTTAGTCACGTTCAGTAACACGTTCTCCAACGCATTAATTATGTTTATACTTTTATGACATGAGACTCGTCACCCAACTATTAGCATCCAATACTAATCCTTGGCAGTATCAAACATACCAGTTATGTAATGTCATACTCCCATATAATATTACCTCAATTGGGAACTAATTCGGATGTATTCAAAGCAAGACTCTGTACTCATATCTATAACTCTTTGCAGATAGAGTCTTGATATTATAATACATTACGGGATCTCATTCTGCATTTTATATATACAATACATACCAGCAACTATACATGCAAAATGATATAAAAGTCATTTGATTAATCGTAAACAAATTTACAATCAATTACAAAAATTATGTATACATAAGAATAATATCCCTGAACCGTATGACACGATTGGTTCGAGGGCATGTCTCCAACACACTGAATATTCTTCGTAAATGTTTTTAAAATTTTATATTGTTTCGCTATGAAGAGGTTTCTGACGAGGAAGCGGCGAGAAGGCATTCTCTGTATTAAATAGGCAACTAGTATTTTCCATACATATCTCTAAAATATAATCCCTTCTTGGTCTCGAGATGCTATTAGTGAGAAGGCATTCTTAGTATGAAACATGCGCTAGAGTGGGGTTCATAAGGCATAAACCTCATGCTACTTTAGTATAGCATCGCTTGTGCCAACTAAGCAACTTCGACCGACATCCACCAGTATTCAACGAGTTAAGATGCTAAATGTTAATATAATGCAAGTTCCATCTGTAGTTTTAATTAGCATATTATAAATGTGACATGAAAAGAGACAAGTCTGTTAAAGAAGATGAATTTTGGAAAATGTATTGTTTTACTTGTATTTCATCTCTTAAAAACATTACAATGGTGTTCTCAAATATATATAGAGGTTAAATTGAAAAATAAGAAACTTAAACAAATAATCACCCTACACCTATATGAAACCTGAAAATTTTGAGCCTTAGGATCATATTCCGTTACAAGTAAAGAGAGTGCAATGAGAATGAGAATGATCACTACAGAGCTGGCATATCGTACGTTCCTCTGGAATATTTCTTTGTCGTCACTCTGGCTGAGATGTCCCTTGCTACTAAGTTAATTTCCCGGTCACTTACACAGGCCACATCAACTGAGACTCTCCATTTCCAGATCATTTTCATATTCATCGTCCTCCCTTAAGCTCAAGGTTCTTGAGAGAACTTTGAGCTTGTCTCTGAAGTGACTGAATTTGCTGTAGGGTAGTGTCATGGTTAAGCAGTCTGCAATTTGATTTTCAGATGGTACATGTAATACCCACGATTTCCTTTGTAGAACTTATAATTATTAAGCAATGGTATAAAGTAAATGTATGAGGGCATTTTTGTAAGTTTGAAAAATGTAGTAGCCGTAAAGAGTTAAAATGAGAATTTTATTATTAACAAGGTCATTTTTGAAATTGTAGATTATGAATTAAAATAAAATTAAATGGGCTAAGAATATAATATATATGTATTGGGCCTAATTTAATTAGTTAGGCCCAAACTCCATTTGTTATAACCAAGACCAATCCTATGTTTTATTTAAGCCTAAGCCCAAGTTTATATGTATGTATATAATAACGTAAAATAAATAAATAAAATATTGAGTTTTGGCCAAAATTTTCTACACAATCCTAACCATCTATTTGCTTTAATCTAAACTCTCCACTTGTCACAGTTCTAAGCATATTTTATGAAAGGATAAACATGAGCTATGTTAGTGAAAAATGAGGTGGCTAAATGTGATCTCTTGGATTGATTAAAGTAATATTAACCATCCATGTGTTTAAGTAATTAAAATTAATTAATATTAGTGAAAAATGGGGTGGCAAAATGAGAGCCCTTGGATTTGTTAGATTAATCCAAGTCATCCATGTGTTTTAAGAAATTATAATTAATTAATATTTGATAGAAAAATGAGAGCCATTAGATTTGATTGAAGAAATCCAAGCCATCCATATGTTTAAGCTGTTATACTTAAACAAAAGTTAATGTTTTCAATTTGAGACGTAAGGATACGTACAAGGCAATTGGGAGGAGAAGAAAATAGGGAAGAAAGAAAAGAAGAGAAAAGAAGAGGGAAAACAAGGAGAATTGGTAAATTTCTTTTAATTATAATTGTGTTATTTTAGTATAGCATATGTAATAACTTGTTAAGGCAATTGTAAGAGGATTTATATTATCATGTGATATGAGAAAATTTTGAAATGAATATTGTAATTATTATGTGGCAATAATGGTTGAATTGGTTGAAGTTATATTGTTAATGCTAGATTGTAATAAGAAATTAAAATTGTAGTATTTTGGTATAATATGCTTAATGAATTGAATTAATTATAATAGAAATTGGTGTTCTTTTAATTAGACTTTTATTATGTTGGTGTAGCATGCTTAGTGAGTTGAAATTAATTGTAGTAGAATTTATATTATTAGTTTAAGTTGTAATTTAAGGAGTTAGAAATGTATAATGTTCTATATGTGATTAAAATGAATAATTTATTCTTATGTTGTTATGATAAGCTAATTAGTGGGAGTTTTATTGTTATGTTGTTGTAATGGTATGAATTGGTGAAAAATTGAAATTGGTGGAAATTAAATCATGTGTGTGTCATGGGATTATAGTAGGAATTAAAGAGCAAATTCATGTTTTAATACTAAATTGTAGTAGGAAATTGGTTATGGCTAAATTAATGCTATTAGTGCTAAATTGTAGTAGGAATTAGAGAGGGATAAAATTGATATTATTAATGATTAATTGAAATATGGAAATTAGAAATGGTACGGTGTTAATGATTAATTGAAGTGTAGAAATTGGAAATGGTATTGTGTTAATGTTATATAATATTTTAAATAAGTAATGGTTATTATGTTAATTAGAGGAAATTTAATGGAAGTATAGTAATAAATATATATATATATATATATTAATGTTAATTGTGAATTTAAAATGGTTTATTGTGAATTGGAATTAAATCTTGGTACTTTTCGTTAGGCCGAGTTTGTGTGATATAATTGGAAGTGTTTTAGAATTTGATAATGCAATTGTAACAGCCCGAGCCCAACAACTGAGTAGATATTGTCCGCTTTGGGCACACAACCTTCACGGATTTGTTCTTGGACTTTGCAACCCAAAACGCGTCTACTGAGTTAAGAAGATCCAAGCTATATAACCTATAGCTCAGACTCACCCGCTAGAGATGTGGGATGTGACAGCAGTATTGTCAGAAAACAGCAATACTTAACGAATTCAGAATTTTACGCCAAAAGTATTTTTCAAAAATTATTGTAATATACATATCTAGTTATATGTATATATAGGTACATATGGAATAGTGAATGAAGTAAATATGATGATGAATGTGTTTTAGGAATTTATTAAGTATCAATTTGGGAAATGTGGATGTCGTAGATAGGTAGCGATGAGTATAAATGAATAACTAAAATAGATTGTGTTAATTTAATTTTAGGTACGCCACATAAATATAAGAACCTACTCAGGAAGAGCGGGAACAAATGTAAGTGAATCATGCATGTATTTTAATGCTTTGAAACTATGCAATATTCAATGTTGTGATAAAATAAAAAATGTGATTTTAAGGTTTGGTACGCCAATACAATTCTATGAAATGATTAGTGAAATGTTTGTGAATTTAAATATTTACACCGATATCTCATTTAGAAAATAAATATGAAATGTTATCGATGTGTGAAATATTTGAAAAAGAATGTATTTTATGGCTTAGTTATTAATTATACTATTCTGACCTAGTTAGGTCTCGTATTTATTGCTAGGTTGCGGACTAGTGAGAATTCTGTTTAACGCGTTACACGCGTTTCTGTTATTTGAATATAAAAATGACTGCTACATGCAGAACACATAATTACGTTCTGAATCCGGGTTACCGTGGGTGTAGGTAACACTAACTAACTAAGCCGTTTTGAATGTGTTTACATTGTGAATAAATTATATATGTTTGGAAAAGTTTGAAAATGCTTTGGTTATTTAAACTGTCATATTATGTTATGCATCGACATATAAAAACATGTTATAATTTGCTTATTGAGATTTGTATTCACCCTTTATTGTAAAAATTTTATTTTTTAAATAACAGTACATAAAGGTGACCGAGTACACAAGCGAAGGTATTAGGCATTTTTTGAAGTTTTTTTTGAACATAGGTAAATTATAGGTTAGCTAAGCGATAAGAAATGTATTATGTATAGACTTGTATGCATAAGATTTTTTATTAATGGAACTATGTAGAATTTGTATAATAAAAGTGATGCATTGTATACTATATATGTTAAAGATATTTGAGGTTAAATATATGTTAAGGGGTGTGACAGTACATACCTGATTTCTATATCACCTGAGCTCACTTTATCCCTGACAAAGTGAAGATCGATTTCAATGTGCTTTGTCTTGGCATGGAAGACAGGATTCAGGGCCATTGTTGTAGCACTTTGGCTGTCACTCCATATCACTGGTGTGCTTGCTGGCATGAGTTCTAGTTCTTTCATTATAGATGAAATCTATGTGATTTCAGCACATACTGTTAGAGATATGCCCTAAAACTAATTGTGTTATACAGTTTAGGGATATCATCCTTATATATATATATATATAACTTTGTAATTTATTGTAAATTAGTTTATAATTAATAAAATAGCATCTTTATCATTTTTGCATATACAGTTGTATATATAATAAATATTATATATAAAATGCAGAATGAGATCCCGTGATTTATTATGACGTCAGGATTCTATCTGTAAAGGAGTTATAAATATGAGTACAAAGTCTGATTTAAATACATCTGAATTAGTTTTCGGTTGAGGTATTGTTATACGGGAGTATAACATTATATGATTGGCATGTTTGATGCTGCCAAGGATTAGTATTTGATGCTAATAGTTGGGTAATGAGTCTTATGTCACAAAGTATAAACATGAGTAATACGTTGGAATGTGTGTTACTGAATGTAACCAAATGTAACGAATTACATTAGTGATTATCCACAGTCAATAATACGTTACATAGCCGTACTAATGTACCACTAGTCCTTTGACCTGAGGTGTCACGGCTGCCCTCTGCATTGAGGCATATCATTCACAAGTGTATATTGCACCGGGCTAGTCACGCCTGGTGAAGGAAGCTTGCTAGCAATGTGTTTAGGTGTAAGAGAGCAAGTGATAACCAAGATGGAATTTGCTAGCCCAGATATTAGAGCTTGAAATCTTAGGCAGAGATGTCATACATTGGAAATGAAATCTCTGGCCAGAGTACGTGTTTCCGAAAAGATGTTTTTGGATACATAATTCTTGTATATGATTTGAGACCTTGTTCCTATAATTGAGTTAGAGGTTTGATGATTTCATGACCCGCACTCGATCGGGAGTCGACAGTAGAAGGACATTACTATATGTAAGTATGACTATATAGATTCATTGATATCTGAGGGTTGTGGCATCTTACTAAAGGTTGCGTATGATCATTGGGAACTTTGGTTACAAAGAGTCATACCGAAGAGATACAAAGGAGTTCATATCTACCCATGTCCAGCTCACAGCGAACCTAGGAGGTCACACATATAGTTAGTTACTTGATGATGATAGCTATTGCTACTATGCAATAATCGTTAACTTGTTAATGATATTGTACAGATATTAATTGGGTAGCAATTTGATTCTTTATTGTAAAGAATGTTTTTTTTTGTTCTGACACACTAGCACGCGTATGCGTGAAAAATATTTTAGTCTAATTTTGGGATACCATAAATATGATTTGTAGATGCAATAATATTAATATATTATTATTATATTTTAATATGATTAAAGTAATCATAAAATATAATTATTA
>JAXCLQ010062678.1:0-15879 GCA_035584115.1 Cedrela odorata | reverse complement strand
GAAATAATGTTTAAATATAAGGTGGTGAATTGGGCATGAAAATGGTGATGGATTTGTAATGAAGAAAACTGTGGACAATGTTGTGTGCGCAATGTGGCAAAAACACTTGCTCTACCAGATGAAATGCGAGCAGTTGTCATGCGCACTATATAGGTGTTTAGAGGACAGAAAAATGAAGAAACTAGGGTTGATAGGTCATAGCTTTAGTGGCCGAAAGATGTCAAAACCATGGCCAAAACAGGGCATGATGGTTGCTAGAAATTCTGAACAGGGCTCGAAAAAATAAAATCTGGGGGAGTTTCTGATATCGGATTAAGGTACCGTAATTTTTATGGAAACTAAACATCTAGGAGCACAACATATCTAAAATTCAGCTCATTTCCCAAGGAAATGGGATCGTAGTAAATTTTTGAAAATGGTAGCCCTGTAGATGACATACCTTATTTTAATATGTCATGTGTTGAAAAATTGGCATAACTTAAGTTATTGAAGTCCAAACCCAAATCCGTAAAGTGCGGCATAAACTAGACTCATAATAAAATGTGTCGCCAAAAATCTTAGATAAAAATACGTTGCCGATTTTGAACAACAAGCATTTGTCGGAAGTATAGAATATAAAATGTTGAATAAAATGGGTTTTAGAACAAAATTCGTTAGTGACTTGGGTAAAATAATAAAATAAAATTTAGATGAAAATATAATAGATAGTTAAAACCACATTGAGGTTTTATTATATAGCAAATCCAAGTATAACATGTATATCATATTTATGAAAATGGTGTAAGTTGGTGAGGATTTGAAATGGTAGATTGTGGAGGTAGAATTGAATCTTGGCAATTCGATAAGCCGAGTTTGTTTGAAATATTTGGAAGTGTTTGAAATTTAACAATGTGGATTTGTTGGAAAATGAATTGGTGAGAAATAGCAACATTTAACAAATTCGAAAATGTTACGCTAAATGTATTTTTTTCGAAAATTGGTATGATATGCATATATATATATATATATATGTATGTATGTATCAGCATATATGAAATGATGTTTTGGCATAAATATGGCAATAAGTCTATTTTAGGAAATTAATAAATTGTGAGAGTTTGAAAATGTGGATGTCGTAGGAATGTAGCGGCAAGAAGTAACGCGTAACTAAAATAGGTTGTGTAACTTGATTTTTAGGTACACACCATTAAATAGGAACACACTAGGGAAAAGTGGAAACAAAGATAAGTAAATCGCGCATCCATTTTTATTATTTTCGAAAATCATGCGATATTCAATGTTATGCTAAAAATGGTGAATTTTAATGTTTTGGTATGCCGAAATTGTTTTTATGAAGTGAAAATTGAAAATGATGAATTTGAATGTTTGATATGCTGATATCACATGTATGAAATGATTGTTAAAAATGATGTCAATGTTTAAATGTTATTGAATGAAAATGATTTTATGGCTCTAGTCGTTAGTTAATGTTTATTTTGAGCTATTTAGAATTCTGTTTAATGCGCAATGCGCGTTTTTGTTTAACATGCAATGCACATTTCTGTTGGAATTGATATAAAAATGTCCACTTTAAGCAAAACACGTGATCACGTTCTAAATCCCGGTCACCGTAGGTGCAGGTGACACTAATTGATTAAGCCATTCTGAAAATATTTGAAATATGAATGAATTCATATGTTATTAAAAAGTTTGAGAATTCATTGATCAGTTTGTTGTGCAAATATGATTTTTTTAAAAAGGAAAGAAATTTTGAAAAGTATTGAAAATGTTTTGATTGTTTAAATCCGTATGTTTTGTACTACATCGACACATAAAAACATATATGGTTTACTTATTGAGATTTTATCTCACTCTTTTACTTTAAAATTTTATTTTTTCAGAGAATAGTGTTTATGAAGGACAAAAGGAGGCGAACACAGGTGATTAGGCGTAGAAGAGATTTTGATTATAATGTAGCAAGATTGTCAGGCTGTTAGAAAGAAAGAGAAGGGATTCGATATAGATGAGACACAGAGAGAGGACAAGGAGTGCGTACTGTAGTCATTAGGGCACATGAGTCCGTCATGCATCTGAGAGTCATGTATGGTTCAGCTTTTAACATATTACAAAAATATATATCATTTGCATCATTTATTTCATTGTATAAATTTCTGTAATATATTGAAAGTTTTTGTATATCATTACCCGATTTACTGTATTAAGTGATTTATGAATTTACAATTAACAATGTAGAGAGAGTGAGGCTTAGGGTGACGGTGGAGTCCGTTACCTGCTGGTAGCATCTCCGAGTAGGGGGTGTTACAGGAGTTGCTCAGTTGAAGTATGAATTATTAGGAATAATATTTGTTACTACCATTAATGAATACGTATTATAAGAATAAGTTCATTAATTATATATTAATTTGGCTAAGTTACCATACGTTTCAAATGGTAGTGGTAATTGCAATGAATTTAATCAAGTGCCCCAGTTCAATTACTTGCATTGTGGTGATTTCATTATATGATTATTATAGGTAAATGCAGTGGATATTTGTTGAATTAAACGTGATGAATAAGACACTTATCAAATTTCAAGGAAGAAATTTTTGTAAAGATGGGAGAATTGTGACACTCGCAATTTTAGAAATTTATAACTGTAGTATTTAAAAAATTTAATCGAATAATTTGATATTATTTGATTAATTAAAATTTCATGTAACTTAAAATTTTTGGATAAATGATTGAATTTTAGACTCAGAATGGTATTATTTGTTTAAGTCCAAATTTAATTTTATAAAATTGGATTATAATTAAATTTTTGAGATTAAGGACATAGTCTTTGAATTAATTTTTATTGAAACTAAAATGAAAGTTTTCAAAATTTTAAGCTATTTTTATAATTTTAAAAAATAATAAGGGCAAATTGATATTTTACATACCAAAATAAAACAATTTTGGCCATCTTCTTCCTCCAACCTGTATTCATTTGTTCATTTTTTAGTAAGCCTTTTCTCCTAATTCTTTCTCAAATTCCAGCCAAATTACTCCGAATTAGAGCGACTTTCTTTCAAATTTTAATTACCAGCTATGACAATCTGAGAGAAAAATTAAGTTAGGTGGGAGAATCATTAGTAGGAGTGGTTACCCTCCCCTCGTAGTAAGTAAATCGTGTATATATTTTTACTACTTTTGAAATAATATGATATCTAAGCATGTGTTTGAAAATAATATGAAAATTGAGGATTTTGAATGTTTTATATGCTGATATCAAATTCATGAAATGACTGTTGAGAATAATGTCGATGCGTGAATGTTTATGAATGAAAAAGATTTTATGGTTTTAGTCATTAGTTAAATGTTTATTTTGACTTGACTGGATCTCGTGTTAAAGTAGGACTTGTGAGCTATTCAGAATTTTGTTTAACGCACAATAGGCATTTCTGTTTAACGTGTAATATACGTTTCTATTATAATTTATATAAAAATATCTATTTTAAGCAAAACACTTGATCATGTTCTGAATTTAGATCACCATGGGTGCAGGTGACATTAACTGACTGAGCCATTTTAAAAAAGTTTGAAACATGAATGAATTCATGTGTTATTAGAGAGTTTAAAAATTCATTAATCCATTTGACCAAATATGTTTGCTTTGGAAAAGAAACAAATATGTTATGTATCATATCAATATTTGAAAAACTTGTATGGTTTACTTATTAAGATTTTATCTCACTCTTTATTATAAAAATTTTATTTTCCAAAAAATAATATTTATGAAAGAAGGAAGGAGGCGTATACAGGTGATTTGACATAGAAGAAATTTTGATTATAGGTAGTTAATGGAGTAAATGTAAGATTTAAAATGTAGAACCCGAAATTTCGATATACATTTAGTAATTAAATTTTAAATTAATGGCATAGGTTGTGAGGAAAAATTAATCGAGATACGCGTGCATAATTAACTTGAAATTTAGGCATAAAATATAATATATATATATATATATATTTATCTAAGTATGTGATCATTATTAATATTTTTAAACTTTTTATTTTACATGTGATAAGGCATTAATATCATGTTGGTGTTGTAGAAAATTTATAAAAATAGAAATTAAAAAAATAATAAAAAAATAATAAAGTCTAGAAATTTAGTATAATAAGATTATTTAATTTTTGGGCCTAGGATTATATATGTATATATTTATATTGAGCCTAAAAAATTATAACTAGAATGAGCCTAATTTTAGGATGGAAGACCCGGTCCATATGTTGGTCAATTACATAAATCATGCAGTTTATTTCATTTTAATTTTTTCTTTTTAAAGAATAAGTCTTGCACATTCTAGAGAATTTGAGAAACAGGGAGAAACCGTAGGTGAAGAAGAGAGAATAGAGAAGAAAACAGAAAATGGGGTGAGAAGTTGAGAGATTTAGATTTGAGGAGAGGAAGTTTAATTTTAGTGAGAGAAAATGAAAGAGAAACGTGAGATGAGAGGAGGTGAAAAGAAGAAACAACAAAGGGAGAAGAAGATGTTTGCAGAGAGAAAGTCAGCATAGGAGAAGAGAAATTCGGCAAGAAGAGAAAGGAGGAGTGTACGATTAATAGAAATAGAGGAGAAGAAAACCTTGAATGGGTGGAAGAAGAGAAACAGTTACTGTTGAAGAAATTTTTGCTATGGTGTTAAGGAAGATGGTTTGGTTTAGTGACCGCTCTGTTTTATAGTTCTTGGTTGATGGATTTAAATGGTTGGCAAGCTAGAGAAAGGATGATTTTGGCAAAGGGAGGTGAAGAGTGATTACCCTGGGAAAAGTGAACAAAAGAGAGAAAGAAGCACCTGATCATCGTGTAAGGTGGCCATGGTTTGTTGGTAAATTTACTGAACTGAGCTTCCCTGATTTATTCAATTTGAAGTTAATTCTTCTTCTCTTCTTAAATTGGTTATCATGCTTTGTGTAGCAATATGACAATGGAAGAAAGAAATATTTTTTTTATGGTGTTTTTGGTTTTCTCCTAGATGAGTGCTAGCACTTTTAATGATTAATAATAATTTTAGTTTCTGTGGCTTTACGTTGGTGCTTTTAGTAAAAATAAGAAAGAGTAAAAATTTAATGCTGTCCAAAATGTACAAGTTCTGTAACAGCTTGTAAATATCCCCCTTAGAAACTGAACCATAAGCCCTGAATTTTGTATATTTGGATCTTCAAAGTGAGATGCATTGTGTTAAATGTGATTAAGTGAAGAGATAGTGTTTTAACATAAGGAGAAGAAGTTGAATAATAACTAATAACATTTATTATTATGAAAAAGAAATTTGAGAAGGAAGTTATTACTGCTCCTATCAAGGGATGATATTGAAATTACTAGCTCATAAAAGAACTTTGTAGAAGGGAAGAAGATTAGAAACTAATCAGAACATTTTGTAAGAAAGCTGATCAGTCAAATAACTATGAAATTTCGAATGCTTGCTGGAAACTTGACCTAGGCTCGGTATTTGGTATATAAAATAAATTCTAGGTTTTTAATTAATGCACCGTAAAATTCTAGATAAACTAGATGCAATTGCGAGTAACAAAGTGAAAATTTAGAATTTTTCAAGATAAGGTGTGTTCCCATAAATTTTAGGAAGGTGGTTGCCTTGTATAGCATTTTAGTTTGCAGAAAATGCTGAGCAATGGATATAAAACTTAATATGAAACAGGGTTCCCGACATTGGTTTGTAAATTCATAAAATTTGATGTAAATTAGACACATAAGAGAATAATATATCCAAAAATTAGAATTTTCATTAAGGAACAAAGTCGCAGAAAATTTCGGAATATAGGTGCTTTGTTTCGGCACCGTATACTATCGCGTATCTGCATAGTGTGTAGTAAATTGATCATAACTCAATCATTAGGAATCAAAATTAGGATCCATAAGGGCAACGAAAACTAGACATAACAAAGAATAACATAGTCAAATATTAGATTTTTTTGACAAGGAACGAATTCTCAGAAAAATTTGGAATATTCGTATTTTGTTATGGAATTGAACTAGAGTAGTGTCTGTTCATTCAATTATAAATTAAGATATAGAAATCCAAATGAGGCACCGTAAAAAGTCACGTAAACTAGACGGATAAGAGATGAACATATAAAAAATTCAGCTTAAGATTCATTATTGATTGATCCTAGCAAAAAGATAAAATTACTATTGTCACAGAAGGATAATGCATAGGATAAATAAGATGGAAATTGTGATTTTTCGAACTAAGTAACGGAAGTTTGAAACATGTTGGTTTTTATTAAGGATAATCGATGGATATAATGTATTTATTTGTTAATATAGTAAATACATGAGATTATAGATTTTAATGGGAAGATATGTATATTTGTAAACAGTCGACCCAATCAACCATCAGCAAGGCAACAAGTTGGAAATGAATAAGCGTAAATCGGTGAGTAGATCATACTTGTTTTTATCCTTTTAAATCATTTTATAAAACTTATTGTTTTACAATCTAGGATATAGTTTTATTAATATTGATTTAATATAATGTGAGTGAGTATTTTTATTTTCAAAATGTTATTTGTACAAAATATTTAATTTATTCATGTTTTAGAAATATCTATTGAAATGAACATTTTATCGTATATTTGAAAAATATGATTTGGAAGAAATGTTAAGTTATTTTATAAATTTTTGTGTTTATAACTATATTATATTGAAATAAAAATAAATCTGATTGGGAGTATGAGTAATGTTTAGAAAATGTGTTGGATATTCATGAGTTGTTTCTGTGGATGGATTGAGACGTGATAAATTGATTTGTGTTGACCTGTAAATTATATGATAAACATTATATGTGGATTTTATGTTCGAGATTTTTGGTGCAAGTGCTCAGCTTGAGCGCGTCTGTACATAGATTCTGCCCTTATCCAAGAAATGGATAAGAGAGAGGTTACCATTTCCGCCTTTACCCAAGAAAGGGGTAAATGAGAGGTTGCCATTTCTGTTTTTGTCATCTGGTAAGAGGCAAAGGAGAGATTGCGGCTGGATAAGTAGATATTTGGCACCACATCTACTTGTCCAAGCTAACGCTAACGAGTGGGCTAAATGATTTTATATACTTATGTAAAATAATTTGTTAGCGAGTCTCGAGGTGTTCATCAGTAGTGCACTAATGAATATCTCGGGAGATAGTTTCTTGGCAAGCCCAGTGACTTGAAAATTGTACATCCACAGGTTTTTGTACGTGAAATTTTTATTCCGCTTTAACGTTTAATGAGAATGATTTATTTTTATAAATGTGAAAGTAATGTATTTTTCAATTATATACTCTTACTCCTTATTTATATTTTTTTACTCCTTATTTATATTTTCTTACTATAATTTTATCCACTCACTGAGTCTTTAGGACTCACCCTCCTCACCTTTCAGTGTTGCAGGGCAAACAAAAGATGGACAGGTAATTAGAAAGAAAAGAAAAAGGATTCATTATGACTGAGACACAAATAGAGAACAAGGAGTACGCACTGCAGTCATTAGGGTTTATGGGTTTATTATGCATCGAGAGTCTTGGATGGTTTAGATAGTAATGTCTTAAGAGTTGTAATTAGAATATATGATGTACTATGAAATATGAAATGTTATATTACATTAAAAATTTTATTTATTTCAAAATTTGGTTTGTCGCTCGTATGTGCATTATGTATTAAGTTTATTAAAGTTATGAATTTATATTTTGTATATGCATTCACATAAGTTAGAAAGAGACTTAGGATAACTGTGGATTCTGTTACCTGCCGGTAATATATCCGAGTATGGGGTGTTACATAAAACTAGTTATGTAGATAACTCTATATGTGTGTAAGGAATTATGATATGGTAGACAATTAAGAATCATATATTATTAATACTCTGTGTATGAAATAATGTAGCATTATGTAATCATGTTTGGTTAAGTAAGTATAAAATGGGGTGTGACAAGGTTAGATCCTACAAAATATTTGTAATTATATTTAATTAAATAATAATTGTCAAATATTTATTATTATATTACTATTACAAATATATATATTATGTATATTTTTCCTATGCTTCCTAATTAACTTTTAGTCTACAGAATTCTAACTTAAGCTCTGATACCACTAACTGTCACATCCCTTTTATACATACATTTAACCTCAAATATCATTAGATCATAATATACAATGAATCACTTTTATCACACAAACCTTGCATAGTTCAATTTACAAAAGTCTTTATGCATACAAGGCTATATACATTACTTAGCTAGCCTAAAATTATATATATCCAAAAACTTCAAATACGCCTAGTACCCTTGCTCGCGTACTTGGTCACCTTTATGTGCTATTATCTAAAAAATAAAATTTTTACAATAAAGAGTGAGATATAATCTCAGTAAGCAAATCATACATGTTTTTAATGTTAATGCAATACAAAACATAAAGGTTTAAATAACAAAAACATTTTCAAACTTTTTCAAATCATATTAAATTTATTCATAATATGAACACATTCAAAACAACTTAGTCAATTAGTGTCACCTGTATCCATGGTGACCCGGATTCAGAAAGTAATTACGCGTTCCACATATAGCGATCATTTTCATATTCATATAACAGAAACATGCACAACTCGTTAAACAGAATTCTTACTAGCCTATAAGCCCCGCATTTAACACGAGACCTAGTTAGGTCAGAATAACATACTAATGACTAAGCCATAACATGCATTTTATTTAAATATTTCATACATCGACAACATTTAATAATTATTTTGTAAATGTGATATCGGCATAAACATTAAAATTTACAAACTTTTCACTAATCATTTCATAAAATCGCATTGACGTACCAAACATTGAAATTACATTTTTCATTATAAAATCGAATATCACAAAGTTTCAAAACAATAAAATGCATGCATGATCTACTTACTTTCGTTCCCGCTCTCCTTGAGAGTGTTCCTATTCAATGGTATGTACCTAAAATTAAATTAACACAATCTATTTTAGTTATGTGTTAATTCTTGTAGCCACATTTCTATGACATCCACTTACCCAAACTCAACACTTTTTGAATTTCCTAAAATAAACTTATTACCATATTCAATCCATTCCATCATATCATACATACATATACCTATACATATACAATTTTCAGGAAAACACACATTTGGCAGAAAAATTTCTGAATTTTCATCAAGTGTTGCTGCTTTCTGCCAATCCATTTCCAACAACACCCGCCTTATTAAATTCTAAACGCTCCTAATTATCTCACACAAACTCGTCCTACCGAAATCGCCTAGATTTAATTTCACTTCAACCACTCACCATTCCAAATCTACAAGTAACAATTTATGCTATTATAAACACATATTATACATTATTTATATCTAATTTATCACCAATTTACTCTATTATTATAAACATAACATACACATATTAATAACACTCTATAACCACCCATTCTACTCATTTACTACTATATAATATTAACATAATTCAATTTCTAATTTGCACACTTCAATTTAACATTAATAATATCAATTTATGTATCTCTAATTCCCTACTACTATTTAGCAATATTCATATAAATTTGTCCATCTCTGATTCCTACTGTAATTAATTCAATTCATGCTACACCAAAATACTACTATTCTAATTAAAAGAATTTTAATTTTTTACTACCATTAATTTAATTTACTAAGCATACTATACCAAAATAATACTAATTTTCTATTACAATCTAGCATTAACAATATAACTTCCACCAATTTCCACCATTATAACCACCAATTTACACAATTACTACAATATAATAATAATAATATTCATTTTAAACACATATAAAACATTATTCATATCTAACTCCTTAAATTACAAATTAAACTAATAATATAAATTCTAATAATGTACTTTCTAACAACAATCTAAACTTAGTAACCATAAAGTCATAAATTCCAAATTAATAACATTTAAGAAAAACTCACCAAATGAATAAAGCTCCTTTCCTTCTTCCTTCTTTGTCTTCCTTTCCTTCTCTTTTCTCACTTCTTCTCTTCTTTCTTTTAACCCCAACGTATCACTCCTTTGCCTTTTCCAACTTGAAAACATCAAATTTTGTTTAAGTATAATTGCTTAAAACATATGAATGACTTTGATAACTTCAATCAAATCCAATGGCTCTTATTTTTCCACCTAATTTTTCATTAATTATTAATTAATTCTAATTACTTAAACACATGGATGGTTAAGATTACTTTAATCAAATCCAATGGCTTTCCTTTTTCTACCCAATTTCCATCAATTATTAATTAATTCTAATTACTTAAACACATGGATGATTAAGATTAATTCCACCAATCTAAAGGACCACATTTAGCCACCTTATTTTCCACTAACATGACTCATGTTTATTTTTTTTATAAAATTTGCTTAGAATTGTGCCAAGTGGATGGTTTAGATTAAAGCAAATGAATAGCTAGGATTGTGTAGAGAATTTTAGCCAAAACTTATTATTTTATTTATTTAATTATTTATTTTACTTTATTATATACATATATATAAAAACTTGGGCTTGGGCTTGGGTTTAAATAATTGGGTTTAGACATAATTAATTGGGCTTAGGTCTAACTAATTAAATTAGGCTAAATACATATACATATACATATATATATATATATATTATATTCTTAGCCCACTTAATTTTATTTTAATCCATAATCTACAATTTCAAAAATGACTTTATTAACAATAAAATTCTCATTTCTACCCTTCATGTCTAGTACATTTTTTAAACTTACAAAAATATCCTCATACATTTACTTTATATCATTTCTTAATAATTATGAGTTTTACAAAGAAAATTGTGGGTGTTACAACTCTCCCCTCTTTACAAAAATTTCGTCCACGAAATTCAATAAGCTTTCCCTTCTTCATTGGAAAGGCTGGGGATATTTTTCTCGAATTTCTACTTCTCGTTCCAATGTGAATTCCTCTACATTGTGATTCCTCCATAACACTTTCACTAAAGGAATCTTTCTAGAATGTAATTGCTAATCCTTATGGTCTAAAATTTGAATAAAAACCTTTTCATAAGTCATATTTTCTCTAAGCCGAAGTGGATCATAACTCAGCCTATGTGTAGGATTAGCAATGTACTTACACAGTATTAATACATGAAATATATTATGCACTCCCGACAAAGATGGTGGGAGAGCAAGTCGATAAGTTACATCCCCCACTATTTCTAAAATCTCAAACGGATCAATAAACCTAGAGCTTAATTTCCCTTTATTACCAAATCTCATAATCCCTTTCATTGAACCCACTTTGAGAAATACCTTTTCTCCCTCAACAAACTCCAAAGGTTTTCCTCAGATATCAGCATAACTCTTTTGTCTACTTTGAGCAGTTTTTATTCTTTCTTTTATTTTCTCGGCCACTTCACATGTTTGTCGAACAATTTCTAGCCCTAAAACTTTCCTTTCTCTAACCTTATCCCAATAGAGCGGCGATCTACACTTCCTTCCATATAGTGCTTCATATAGAGCCATTCCAATAGTTGATTGAAAACTATTGTTATATGCAAACTTCACTAATGGTATATATTCGTCCCAACTACCTTTGAAATCCAATATGCACGCTCGCAACATATCTTCTAGAATCTGAATAGTTCTTTCCGATTGTCCATCAGTTTGCGGGTAAAAAGCGGTGCTAAAGTTTAATTTGGTACCCATAGCCATATGTAAACTCTTCCAAAATTTAGAGGTAAATCATGGCTCTCTATTGGAAACAATAAAAACAGGCATCCCATGCAACTTAAATTTTTTTTAAACATATAATTGTGCATACCTATCCATCGAGTAAGTGGTATGCACAAGAATGAAATGTGTCAATTTCGTCAACCTATCCACAATTACCCATATTGCGTTGTAACCCTTAGGAGTTCTTGGTAATCCCATAATAAAATCCATAGCTATGCATTCCCATTTCCACTCTGGCACCATCAACGACCTTAACAAATCTGACAGTCTCTGATGTTCTGCTTTAACTTGCTGACAAGTCAAACACTGCTTCACAAATCGTGTAACATCAAGTTTCATCTTGAGCCACCAAAATCTAGTGCGAAGATCTCTATACATCTTTGTGGTACCTGGATGAATAGTATATTAAGAGTTATGGGCTTCATTCATAATTTCTTGTAATAGACCATCATCTCTAGTCACACAAAGTTTGTTTTCAAAAAACAATGCATCATCCTCGGCTATTACAAATCCCCTTCTTTCACCTCTTGGAACTTCTTCTAAGACCCTCTTCAAGTACTGATCTACTTTTTGAGCATCTTTAATTCTTTGAATCAATATTGGTTATACTGTCAAATGGGCCATATATGAGTTATCAGCCTTTTTTACTACTTCAATTTAATTTCTATCAAGGTCTAACAAAATCTACCTTTAAGTGATTATAAGTATGGTCTTAATAGACTTATTTAGCTGAGCTTTCTTTGATGCACTTGGTGGTGCATATTAAAGAGAGCTTATAGTTTTAAGCTTGTTCTTCATCAATAAATCATGCTAAGACAAGATATGTTTGATACTTTAGCTTGATTTTTAAACATATATTAGATATACGTTGTTAATTTGTGCATAAGATGCATGAAAAATTTAAAGCCTTTAACACATGATTAGATGGTCATAACACAACCTATGTTGTGGCCATAATAGACTTTTGCAACTCAGTACAATGTCACACTTTTAAGATGGTCATAATACATCTTATCTTGAGGCCAATATAGGCCCTCGCAACTAACTACATTGTCATATCACTACGATGGCCATAATGTAACCTATCTTGTGGCTCATGGACACTCATGGCTAACTATGCTAGTATATTAGTTAGATGGTTATAATACAATCTATTATTATATTAGCATAGGTTTACATATGACCTAGTTTACTAACACAATAGGCTATGATTGATCTTAATATATAGTTTTATTAAGAAAAAAACTCAAGTGGATAATTTATAAAAAAAATTTTCAAAAACTTGATAACTTCAATGTTTTGTGCATTCAATGTGTTCCATGCAATCTATTTATATATTGCTTGATAATTTTACCTTTTTTTTGCCAAGCCCTTAATATTTTGTAAATTATTTTTTGTAGTACTTCATAAATGTTTTTGGCAAACCTTTTTTTTAAGTTAATAGAACTTTTAGTTTACTAAATGCATATTTTGAATGCATAGAAATAATTATTTTCTAACTAATGTGTCATAATTAGATTACACGTTGAGGAACAAAAATGTTACCATTGTAGCAAAATTTAAATTTCCAATAGTCATACTTTTTAATGTGAACCCGTAGACAAAGAAGCTTAAAAACCCACAAACAAGTGAATCCTAACTCAAAAAGCCAATATGATCAGATTACGAACCCTAAACCCGTTGAGGAACTTGTCTCAAGAACCTAGGTTGCAAAGAGATGACACCACAAAGGATTGCAAAGTCTTTGATAAGTCTAAATTAACGCAAGAATTTAAGAAGAATTACTCACAAGTTCACACAAAGTTTCAGAATTCTTATTTTTCTAGAGTTGTTGCAAAATAACATCCTAAAGTTGTTTAAATACTCAAATCTTAATATTACCCTTACACTAATAGGAATGCATGTTCTAGTTGAACTAGAATTTCTAAATCTAATCCTAATACCCACGGGTTACTATAACAAGCCCACAAAAATAAACTTTGTTTCCTTAAAATATTAAGAAACCTTTTAGCCTTTGTTTATTTTATAGGTTTTTGGAGCCAAATTTTATTTGACTTGTAATACTTTATGAGACCTTATTATGGGCCAAATTTCAAGCCTAAACTATATCATTAGGGTTTTCAAATTAAAAACTATAATTTTTAAGAGTATGATATATTTAAAAGTGTTATAACCCTTAGCTAAAGAGGAGGTGTTGGAGATATACCCTATAACCAATAGTGTCATGCGGTTCAAGGATATCATCCTTATTTATATATAATTCTGTAACTAATTGTAAACTTATTTACGATTAATAATATGACTTTTATATTATTTTGCATGTATAGTTGCTAATAAATATTGTATATATAAAATGTAGAATGAGATCTTATGATGTATTATGATGTTAAGGCTCTATTTGCAAAGAGTTATAAATATGAGTACAGAGTTTTAATTTGAATATAACCAAATCAATTTCCAGTTGAGGTGATGTCATATGGGACTATGAAATTGCATGACTGGTATATTTGATACTGCTAAGGATTAGTATTGAATGCTAATAGTTGGATGACAAGTCTCATGTTACAAAAGCATAAACATGGGTTATACGTTGGAGAACGTGTTACTGAACGTGACCAAACGTGACAAATCACTTGGGTGATTATCCACAGTCAATGATACATTACACAGCCGTAATAGTGTACCACTAGTCCTTTAACCTAAGGTGTCATGGTTGCCCTCCACACTGAGGTACATCGTTCACTTGTGTATATCACACCGAGCTAGCCACACCTAGACAAAAAAGCTTGCTGGCAATGTGTTTAAGTGTATGAGGACAGGTGATGACCAAGATGAAATCTATTGGCTCAGATGTTAGAGCTTGAGATTGTAAGTAAAACTGTCATATGTAAAATAAAGTCTTTGGCAAAAGCATGTATGTCCGGAAAGGTGTTTCACGGATATATGAATTTTGTATATGATTGAGATTCTGATCCTATGATTAAGTTAGGGGTTTGATGATTACACGACCCGTACTCAATTGGGAGTCGATAGTAGAGGGACTTTATTACATACACGTACTACTATATAAGTTTATCCGATATATTCATTCATTTGTGTCTGGAGGTGATGACATATTACTAGAGGTCACTCATGATCATTGAAAATTTTGGATACAAAGAGTTGTACTAAAGTGATACGAAAGAGTTTGTATCTACCTATATTCAACTCACAATGAACCAGGAGGTCACACATATTAGTCTGTTACTTGATGATAATGACATTTGTTATTATACAATAATGATTAATTAGTTAATGATATTGTTTTGATACTTTGATCAGTTAGCAATTTAATTCTTTATTGTAAATAATATATTTTCCACTGAGGAAGTACTAGCACCCGTATGCTTAGGAAATATTTCGGTGAATTATGGGATAATGTAAATATGATTTACAGATATTATATTAATATATAATGATATAATACTTTAATATTGATTAAAGTAATAATATAATAATAATATCTTATATGTAATGATTATAATATTGTATTGTGTGTGTATACATATATATAGTAATGATTAAATATATATATATATATATATTTATACATTACTAATATATACATACATATAGATATATATTATACTCACTCTCTCTCTATTACTTTATATATATTAATATTGGATTAATATATATTACAAGCCAACCACTCAAGCCTTGACACATGGATTGCCTTTGTTTATTTTAATAAATGAAAGGCAAGTGGGCAAGTGAACAACTGGACAAGTGGGCAAGTGGATGGCCATGATTCATTTAATGAAATGAAAAGGCAAGTGGGCATGTTAGTTGTGTTAAACGGCTGTGTAGGGAAAAAACACTCAAGCGTTGAGTGTACAATATAAGCATTTTAATTCTCCTATTCATACACGCTATTATTGCCTTCTCCAACAAGACAGAATTGACTTCTTCTTCTTCTTCTTCTTCTTCTTCTTCTTCTTCTTCTTCATTCTATCTGAAATTTCAAGGGAACCATTTCTTTAGAGAAGGTCATAGTAGGTGCTTGATTATTGTTGGAGATATGCCCTAGAACCAATCGTGTCATACGGTTTAGGGATATCATCCTTATGTATATATATATATCTAAA
>JAXCLQ010062667.1:0-15882 GCA_035584115.1 Cedrela odorata | reverse complement strand
ATTAAATATTTTTCAATTTTTTTATTTTTATTTTAATTGGATTTATATTTCTATTATATCTCTAATATGTATGTAAATTTTAATTAATAATCAGATGATTATATTATCTTTATTAAAATTCAGGCAAAATTTTCAGAAAGCATCCCAAAAGCATAAAGATGAATGCCATTCTTTTATAACTGGGTTCTCTTTTCCGTAAACCTGCACTGGCGGACAATTTGAGTGTTTCGTAAGTTTTAAGTTTAGATGAAACACTTCTGAGGCAAGAAAACGAAAACGAAAATCCGACAGTGGTGCCATTAGGATTCTACTGCTGTCTCATCAAAAACTCTTTGGAATCATAGATGCCTATGCCTGCTTTGCCAACTTATAGGCATATATCGATTGCTTTCATGGTGACAAGAATATAAACCACCCACTTGCATGCTGTAACTATTTAAGTTACAGGATGAGAAGAAGCTTCGACCGACGAATTGATAATTATATATTTTCAGAATCTCAAATGCAATTTCTTCTGCACCTGGAAGATGATAATTTCTTTCTAATATTCCATGTATAAATGGGTGGTAATGCAATATATAAATAATTTTTAGTAATTAATTATCATATATGCATTATTTTTATCATAATTAATTATTTAAAATATACAAATGTATAGAAAAATAATCTATTTTAAAAGGTGTTTTATTCATGAAAATATTAAAAATAACGGGACTAATATAGACCTTGCATGAACTTCTAATATATTTGCAGATTATTTTAAACCAAGACAACATAATTTATTTGTGATGAAATAAATTATAATAAAATTACAATAAATATAGAATTTTGTTTCATAGTGGGTCAGGTCAGACCATAAAATTGTTTGCTTTGGTTAATATATTAGACCCCAAATTGGGTTGAGACTTGAGAGTGCTTGTTCTCTAGGGATCGGTGAAGAAAGTTTGCTCGCCAGTTAGCGAGAAAGTGGGAATCCAATCAATTTGCAAGATATCAGTAGCAAGGCAGGCATTAACTGAAAATTTTATACATTTACTTTGATTTTAGGAGGATGAATTTTTGCAACTCATCAATCTGACTCACTCAAGACATGTTTGCCATTGCCACTGATACTACAAGACGCAAGTGAATATGAATAACTCTTTAGCCTTTATGCCAAAATGGATTCCCAGTAGCGATTTCTGAAAAGAAAATTATATCCATCATTAAAATAGACCCTAAAGAATTGACTGATAAATAAAACCAAATAACTCTTACTCGAAAAGGTAGGAAAATCAAATTTTCCCATTAGTCAAATCCAGTAGCCAGTTTTGTGATCAATAAGTTTTGAGTATTCTCGCAGATATTACAACAAAATATATATATATATATATATATATATATCTGTATAATTAAAAATAATAGAATGACTAATTTAACAATATGAGAATTGTATTATTGGTCAAAAGAGAACCAAAAAACAACCTTTACGAAAAACGAAAAAATGAATATTCATAATTATCCGAGTTCATGTATGTTGCCCCTTAATACAAATCTACAAATTTTCAACATCGTATATCTAATTTGGCAGGGCAGCGCTCACGAAACTAAGCAAAGTACTTACCGCTAATTTTCTTTGCTTACAACCCCTTTATATTCCCACATGTAGGCTCACGGTTTAACAACTTAGTAATGACCAATAAAAGCTAGCATTTCAGGGAGACAGATCAAAATTTTTTATACTAGAACCTGTCCAACGAGGGACATGCTGAACAGGATGAGGATCTTCACGGCAGGTTTCAGAGAATGCCCCCAGATTCAGCAATCAATGAGTTTTCCAAATTTACAAGGGCCCAATAGATACTACTGATCATTGAAGGCAACACAGAAGAATCAAATATATTACCCAGTATATTACAAAAGCATCTCCATCGTATGCAAAGTCCAAGCCTGCATGCAACAATAAACAACAGAAATTATAAAAAAATAAAAACATAGGAATCCAATAACCGAAGAGCACCGAGTCAAAAATGGTCAAAATTAGTAAATCTTCTAATGCAACTCAACACAATGACGCTCTCATTGCAAACCATATTCTGACATTCCAAGTGGATTTTTGTTATCCTTAATAGAGATTGTGCCCCACTAAGGATGCTTCTATTCATTTCTCACGCGGTTTCCTCCCCTTCCAACGTGGATTGAGCATGGAATTTTAATTTTAGAAGGAATTTGGAATGAGAGAAATTCAAAAGTATACAATCCCTTTGGGGTTTATTGATAATGTCAGTTTTGATGAACGGGGAGGAAGATAAAAGAATTTGGAAGCCTGAGGAATCCAATTTATATTCTTACAAATCTTATTTTGGGAAGTCGTGTGTGTATAGCCCTAACGAGGCCTTCAACCAATTCAAAACAGTTTGGAAGGCCAAAGTTCAATTCTCTGCTTGGGCATTGACTATAGGTAGAGTGTATTACAGAAGAAGTCAGGAAAAGAAAGCATCCAACGAGGAATCCAAGTCCTTGGTGTGCTTATGTCAAAAGAATGGAGAGACTGCAATAGCTTACTCCTTTACTGTCCAATTCTAACCTTTATTGTGGGCTTGTGGGCTAAGTTATGCAAGGAAGCTGAAACAAGTTGACCTACTCCTAGATCTTGTGAGAGCAATTGATGGATTATTTGTTTGCATTAGGAAAGACCAAAACACTGTGGAAGCATGCTGCGTTAGCTCTCTTTGGGTGACTTGGCAAGAAAAATTGATTGCATTTTTAAGGAAAAAGCGAGGTAGTAGCAAGTGCTTTGTGGGACAAAACTCAGATTTTGGCATCTTTTTGGGCCTCTGTTCTTCCTATTTCTTCATCCACCATCTCAATTACGAAGGGGTTGAGTTAGAGTGTTTCTTGAGAGTTGTTAGCAAGTGCAAGGATCCATGTTGTTTTTGTACACACTGCTCAGCTAGTTACAGATGCTTACAGAATGTTTTTCTGTAGTTGGAGACGCACAAATCAGGGCTGTTTTTGCTTTCTTGTATGGACACCTGGTCCGCCTCACTTTTGATAATTAATAAATCAGTTATGTTTCCGACCAGAGAAATAAATTGAAAAGAGAGAGAGAGAGAGAGAGAGAGAAACTCAAATGAATAAGAACAATTTCTCTTCTTTTCTTTTGTCTTGGACAAAATCAACAGTCCTTTTTCTTCCAAATATTCACTCAAGAAACGAACAGAAGTAGCATACCTCCGTCCGGAAGTCATATGAAGTCACTTGCTCTGGACAAGTCTGTAATTAAGAATCAAGTCCTCTGGTTTCTTCCATACATAAGCACGTACAGTAGCCAAGCTCATGTCAGAGGATAAGACCTGGGAAACACAGAAACAGATAGTTCAATACAAACAAAAGTCAAAGCTCAGATTGAACAATGATAAAAGCACATACATGGGCACAATTCTTAGATTCCGAATAACTTAAATATCTAATTCACATGTTAGGCAACAAATGAAAACTTTAGTAAAAAGTGGTAGTAAGAAACCCAGCCCGTCCATTCTCAAATTCAAGCAATCAAGAAAAAAGCTTGATCTTTATGTACAGTGGGTTTATTCTTGATCACAATAGATGAAAAAATAAAAATAAGGGCACATACACACGATAACAGTGAACACCAGATAGAATAGAATATGTCGATCAAGTATTATGGCAAATTCAACTTAGTATTGCATCTGCTTAGTTGCATTTAACCAACTACTATGCCCATGTTAAAAGAAGTTTATTTAATTGATCTCTTCCTCTTTTTCTTTTTGTTTAGGATGCTACTATCTCTACTGAAACATTTTAACACCATAAATCCAGGACGAACAACAATAATAAAAAGCTAAAATACTAATTGACACATCAACATCCACATTATGATTCACTTGCCTGATTATTACACAAGATCTCTATAGAAGGCCTTAGTTTTGTCCATGGTTTCAATCCAGACCGGAAAGACCCATCTCCAACTGCCACATTCTGCAATGGGCCTCCAGCAAGTCCATGGCCAAATGTTCCATCAGAATTTACACCATCGGTTGGTTTATCAAAAACCATCTTTTCTATGACATAATTAATAACCTACATAAACGTGGCAGTATCGCCAAGATGGTCAGTACTTGAAGAAGTTTGACATAGTACAGGGCAATATACAGATAACACATCAAAACCAACCAATAGTACATCTAATTACCATTCAATAGAAGAGTATTACAATGTAAAAAAAGCAAGTCAACTCAAAGAATGCGTCAGCCCATGCACAAAGCTATATACAGGAAAGAAAACAGTCATAAGGTTGAAATCTCTACAAAGGCAAAGGAGTTTTCAAGACTCGACACCATGAGAAAGTGAAAACACCAACGGGTAAGGTTTATGCTCCAAATGTAATTTTGTATTCATACATTACCAAGGGGAAAAGGAAGAAAAGAACAGTTAAAGCCAAAATACAACAGCACACCATTACAGTTGTCATGTATTAGGCACTAGAACAAACTTAATGGGGTTAATTTAAAGATGATTAAACAATCATCAATAGCACTTGTTCCAAGATAATTAATACAGAAATGACACATTAATGCAATCAATCGATTCTACAAGCAAAATGCAAAAGTTTTATTTTTATTTATTATTATCATTATCATTATTATTATTATTATTTGTAATAAACAGAATATTGTTATTACTATAAAAGAAGAACAAAAGGAGAGATGGACTAGTGATTCACTACCAGATATATTAGCCAAAATTTACAAGAGTTTGAATATTGTCAATTACCACTACATATAAACTAAACTACCTTGTGTATTCTCAATATCCGAGGTGCACTTAGTTTCCCCTGTGTCAGTATCTGGACAGTTGAACCTTCACATGGATGCAGGTAAAAGCTGCACCTGTAAAAATTGCACAAATTTTTTTTACTTAAGGTGGAAAATCCCTGTCTGCTTATAAATAGCCAAATGTGAGGAAAACATGACAATAACAGCACACTAGCTTTGTAAAGAAAAAAAAATTCTAAATTAGACATATCTAAAGTTATGCAGAAACATCCAGAAAATAGTGGAATAAAAA
This sequence comes from Cedrela odorata, assembly GCA_035584115.1. NCBI lineage: Eukaryota > Viridiplantae > Streptophyta > Magnoliopsida > Sapindales > Meliaceae > Cedrela > Cedrela odorata. The sequence goes on along the minus strand of JAXCLQ010062667.1, from coordinate 10,812 downwards.
ATGCCTAGAAACAGCAACTTTAGGATTACTTCTATCAAAACTTATAAATGTATCATAATAGTTAAGAATCCAGCAAGCCAGAAAGACGCCAGAGCTAAGTGTTCCATGGGACAACAAGGCTACATATACTTTGTCAAAAGAAACCATGTTTAGTCTTCCACAAGGATAAACACATAGTTTCATGTTTTCACTTTGCCACAAATTACAATGTGATTATAGTTATATATAAATAATGCAAAAAATAGAGTTGCTCTTTGGAGAGCACAGTACAATAAAAATTGTATGCTGTGTTCGGGGGGGGGGGGGGGGGGGGGGGGGGTGGTGGTGTGGTGGTGCCCTCCAATTATATCTTCCAAATCATCCACACTAACAATCCACCCTTCTCCTCCTAGTGTCACCAGTTCAAATCTGGTCCCTGGCATATGATTAATATTTATGAGTATCTATTCTACAAATTAAGTGATATGGATCAAAAGATTACTTAGTATTTTCTCTGGGTGGTAGGCGGTTATTCAGAACACAGTCATGACACCACCAAGGAAAGTCCTTGTCATCTTCAGCTCCATCCAAGTCAGTAATTTTCTTTCTCCATGGGCTTCCTTGAGAACCCTCAGTAATTATGGATGGAGGCGAAACTGTTGAAAATTCAAATGGCGGATACACCATAGAGTCATTTTCAGCATTACCATTTACCTCAATTCTTGAATGGGTAAGACTTCTAGCACTAACATCCTTCACTGACAAAACATCCCCATTGACAGAAGCTTGCGATCCAGTTCTCTGCTTTCTTTTGGCCAACCAATGAGCCAATAAACCTTTCAGCGTTTCACGAGCTAGATTAACCTGTGGATCACAAATATATGCAACACGTGTGAAATTTTCTAAAAAATTCCAATCCTTTACGATAACAAAATTTTTTTCAAGAGTTGAGGTTACTCTTTTAAAATTAAATATCAAATTTAATTCTCTAAAAACAGGATTTTTTTTTTCTGGTTGGGGGGAATGTTGCGGTTAGGGTTCAGAGGTTCCAGTCCCTTACGATTCAGCATTGACTTGCACGTAGAACAGCACATATTTGTAAATGTGTATTTATATATAAGTTCCAAGTAGTCAATGTGCCCACTGATAGCAAAGTTTGGGAATCTAGATACAGAGAGATCAAACTAATCAATTTAAAACAAAACAAGACTAGAAATTTGTGAATTACTTCAGCCATGAACAACAAGATATATTTCTACCTTATCATCCTCCGGTTTTCCAGTAATTTGAAGGTCTGCTGAATACATCTCAGCAGAGAAGCATTGTGGTGTGTCTAAATGAACAGATAAGCTTCCAAGCCTACTGTCCACTGTGAACCATGCAGGAATGCTTACCTGGAGCACAAAAGAAATCACTATAGTTCACCAAAATTGTTAAAATTCAACACTATAATACATCACTAAGATAAATTAGGTTACCATCTCAAATAATTGTTCCTTTTTCTCCTCAAATGAAACCTGTAAAGATTGATTTCATACATAATCATCAGTAACTATACCAAGCATGAACAACAATGAAGTTCAAGTGAGATACACGGACTAAAAAGTTCTTGCAACCTTTCCGTAGTCCTCAACCACAACACCCCGTGTGATCTCCCATAGCTTCACTGAACCAGCAGTATCCTATCAAAAAGGTGCATCAATTTTACATATCCCAACTGCCAAAGCTAGAGACTTCTGCATTAAAACTAATGAAAAACAGGAAAGTATAATATTCACCTTAGTCAAGACATGCCTTCTATTATTTAAAATTTCATGCTGCACAATTCCCGGAATTCCAGGAATGGAAAAGTTTGGTTCTTTATAAACAGGAACCTATGAAGATGCCAAATAGTTAGTAATTGATTAGTAAAAACATATGCATCACAATAAAAGTGGAAAAAAAGGAGAGACAAGACATCATTTACTAGTACATAAAAGGACAATCAGAAGAAATTATTCATACAAGCAAAAGTAGAATACTGACTACTAGTCAAGTGCAAATCAATCTGAAAATGATCAACCAAATAAGCAAAAAGATGTATACAACTTGAAAAACAGTATTTCTCATTCAAAAACAAGAAGTGCATAATTGCAAAATAAATGGATAAAAAAATTACTCACTGGCGTAGATCCTTCCAAGGAAACCCTTGCCCTTGAAAAAGACAAATTTCCTGCTAAGAATGAACCACCTCTTTGAAAGACCTTTTGAGGATTACGTCCTTCAGCAGGCCACCTATGAACTGAAGAATCTGTTGCCGCGACCCATATATTATCGTCATGCAATGCCAATTGCAGAATCGGGTGTTCCCCTGTGCAGAGCAATAGACTCTCTCTTGTCGCCAAGTCTGTCAAGTATAACTGAGGGCATGTACGGAATTAAGCATCAAAACATATAGTAGACAAAATGGGAGAAATATTTGCTTCAAAAGAAAAAGCACTCACAGAAAAATCTCTCCCGCCACTATAAACATGACTAAATGTCCGGGTGCTGGCAAGTGCCCAGACAGAATCTGTATGCACAGCATAGGAGTGCACACATCGCTGTTGACCAAGATCCCATAACCTATGAAGAAGAGCCCGTAAGCAATTATAGCACATATCTCACACATTAGTATAGTTGAGATAACCTTTAGACCATTAAAATAGCCCAAACCATCTACCTGATCATAGAGTCAGAGGATCCAGATAAGCAAAACCTGCAGGAACGAAAACCCAAATAAATAAAGCAAATTACTATGTGGAATCCAACAAACAGCGACTCCAAATCTTCTTATCATGTAGGCCCCCAACCTGGGCATCCCTGCCTTTTAAATGAAATCCTCTCCCCCATCCTTCTTTTTATTGGTATATCATAAGTTATTTTTTTCCACATCCCTATATATAGGGAAGGCTTAAATTGATTAGTCTTTGTAGCTTTTTGCCCATCCCAACTACTTTATCAAGACAACTAATGACAAATCTGACAACAAACATTGTCCATTAGATATCTACCTGTCATGCTATGAAATGCTCTGAAATACATCATCAGCTCTTTTTTACTTTTTCTCAATAAGAAACAGAATAAATACACCATCAGCTCTTCAAAGATATTAAAAATCAGGCTTCAGGAATTATTTGAGAAACAATAAACCTTTAATAACATAGATAAGTTACAACAGAATACTACAGACTCCATTCAGCCAAACCTGCCAGTAGAATCTAGGAGCAGAGTCCGAATGTTATCTGTATGCCCTCTAAGCTTCATAGTCTTTGAACCAGACCTCGGATCCCAAACGCGTACAACCTAGAGGAAGTATGATATGAAGCACAAATTAATCTCCCATCCATCATCAAATAATAAGAGTTGAACAACCAAAGAAGGTTCAAATATGCCAATCTTTCTTCAATTTCATAGAGATGAGAAAAAATGATAGACAAAGCAGGAACGATCATTATATTGGATTATACCTTCTCAGTTCCACCAGAGACAAGAAGGGTTCCAGTATCATTCATGGCTAATGCATAGACAGACTCCTTATGGCCTTTGACAGCAAGTGGTACAAACCCTTGAGACTGATTCGTTACAGAAATGCTGTTGCTTGAGCTAATTGTACATAAACTCGTTACAGGTAACGAATTGCCAGAACCATTGACACCATTTGCACAATCATCTTCCATAGCATCACTTGATTTCGAGAGTGGAGTAAGGGCAGCTTCTATATCCCATATGAAAACCTCCGCACCAAGACCACCAGATGCAACAATATTGCTCTAAAATGCATGATACTAATAGAGTGATCAGAAAATGAAATTGCTAGATAGATATTATACGTCCAAGTGCAATATCCACTATCAAATTGATATAAAATGTAGATAGAAAGATATCACAGACAGGAACCTTTCATCCATGAAGTTAATAAGATCCACAAAAAATAGAAATTACATTTTTTTCAGCTGCAGCAAGACAAGTAACATAGTCAGAGTGCTGACGGAGAGTCCTGGTACAAGTTCCATCAGACAAGCAATTCCATGTCTGATGTATCTCAACCCAAAAAAAAAAAAATCATTCAATAAGAAACAGCAGCATATACAAAAATAGATTACAAAACCAGCAAGCGTCATCGAATTAACAAACCTTGAGAGTGGTATCTGAAGAGCAGGAAACGAGAGTACTATCATTTACAAGGACAGCATCGTTTACCTGCAGAACAATGGACATTCCCCTTATATTCAAGGGCAAGACATTTACACATTCAAATATACAATTGTATCTTATAAATAAATCACAATAGAACATAGTCTACATTCTAACCTCCTATTAAGACGGGGAAGCTCTCTACCTCCACATTAAATGTGCATTTGATAAAAATATAAGATCATCATGTCTAATATTCTTTTTCATTCGAGTGTAACTGTGTGTGGGGTAACAGGAGGAAAGGGGGAGACTTTTCATCTTTAATAATTATAAACTAAAAAAATGTATTCTAGGGGATGAAGATTCAACTCAAATTCGCTACCATGCAACCTCAATCCACTCATATGAAAAATGGTCATACTTAAGTATCAAGTAAACCTGTTGGTAGTCATACTTAATGAAGAATAAAAACCAAGAGAAAAAAGAAGGTACCCAATCAACATGTGACTCAAATGTAGCAGAGCAACTTGCGACATCATCAGCCAGTGACCATCTCTTTAGTGTGCCATCACGACTCCCAGTAAACAGGCAATGACACCCATCAGATAAATATGACTTCAATACAGCCAGACAATTGATGCCAGCACAATGCTGCAAGATCAATATTTTAAACAGTTTAACATGCTAACTATGACTCCAGTATCATTGATGAAGTCATCAATACCATCCAAACAACTACTTGGATTTTTTAGTAAATAAAGAAAATTAAGACTGGGGAGAAAAGTATCAAATATAAATAAAAATGCCCATAATACACATTTATGATGTTTCTAATAGCAATGAGTATCATACTTCAATGATTTAATAAAACTTTATTAGCAACAGTAATGCACTTAAACTAAAGTATTTTCAACCATGAAAAAGAAAAAGAAAACAAGTTTCAACTGATTCAATTAAGTGCATGATAATTGATTCACACTCTTACCAGTCCAATATACAGCAAACTTGAGGTTTTATCTATGCAAAAGAAAATTGATAACATTAAATACAAAAAGGCAAAATTTTCACAAATCACTTCACCTTTGTGTCATCAGCATCACTCAACACATATGTTAACCTCTTCTCTTTACGCGGACGAGTAGAATTGCCATTGTTACCCGCACTACCCACGCGGTGCATTGCAACAACCCCTGCAACAAATATCAACAAATAAACTGTCAATACCAATAATTTAAATAAAGAAAAAAAAGTACCATATTAATTTTTTTTAAGCTGCTACCTGAATACAGCAATGTTGGATTGTTCATTATGGCAGTAATTCCATTTACATTACATAGATCATATACTATATTTACTTTCTGCAGGAAAAGATTACAAATATATATTTATATATATATATATATATATATTGCTTCCTTAACTCCATCAAACTTTATACACAACAAAATAAGAGTATTGTTGGAATTTTAACTTTTCATTTAAATCAAATATAACATTGTGGTTCTATTAAAGACAGACAGCAAGCCAGAATATATGTTATATGCACACATTAGAAACCCAGATTCTTCCTTTTTCCCTATTGTCCTTATTCTCCTCCACAGGCGACCAGTGCAGGTGCTTAATCCAAAGCAAAAGAAATGCACAATTTGACCGAAATGCGCATAATACACGTAATATTCGCAAAGTACTATAAATACTGCGAAAAGATAACAAAAGAGAGAGCGAAATACGCCTACTAGTAAAAATCTACAATCGCTCATCGAATTTGACAGCAGGAACGAATGAAGCAATAATCACGACAATCTCCAATTACTATCATCGTCTATTCGATAAACGTAAATCTAAACCCTAAAATTAAGAAAAGAAAATGAAACAATTCGAGAAAACTATGCGACGAAAAGAAATCAGCTCGTCTTAAATGAAAGGATGACAAGAGCTGAATCAATGATCGCCAAAACATTCAGAAATAATAAAATAAAATAAAAAATAGTAATAACAGTTAATAACACAGACAAAGAGAATTAATTGACTTACCAGTAGTTGAAGCTATTAATCAAAGGAGAAAATTAAGTAAGAACCCTAGAATTCAGTGCGTTAGTACGTGTCTGTCTGTGTCTGTATTGAGGAGAAGAAAGAAATATAGAGATTGAGATTTTTTATTTTTTATTTTTTTTTTAAGGAAAATTAATCGTAAACAGACTGAAAAACTGAACGAGAAAGTGAGAGTCAAAAGAGAAGCCTCTTAATTTAAGAAAAATAACAAATAATTAAAAAAAAATAAAAAGGTCTTATCTATCAGTAAATACATTAACGCCGGACAAACGACGTCGTGTTGGTGATTTAATTAATATTTTTGACTATTTCTATTTCTATATTGGCTTATTTAATACTTAGTAATTAGTATAAGAATTGATCTGAGCGGTTTACAAATTCTAATTATCAGACAATAAAATAAGTTTTTATAATAAAATTATCCTCTGAGGTCGTTCCCACGGATCTTAGGGTGAGTTCACCTTGTTTTTATCAAAATTGAGTTGAAAATGGTTATCGATACAACCCAACCCAATTGTTCTTAAAATTATAATTATAATAAAAATAAAAATGAAAAAGCAAAAGGATAAGGATAAATCATCTCTTGTCAACTGATAAATAAAATAAAATAAAATGGTTTGATGTTCTTGGTTGGTTGGACTAGTTGTTGAGTTGCGCTTGCTCCCTGCATGCATATCTCTTAACTCATCAAAGCATTCCATTTTTTTAATTAATTAATAATTACTATTTTTATGTCGTATTTAACTTTGAGATTATGAAATTGTTAAAAAAAAAAAAAGTCTAATTATCATAAAATATATGCAAAAGATATGCTTTATAAAGATAGTGGGAAATTGAAAAGATGCAACAATGAATGATGAAGAAATTTCCAGCATGCATACAACAGTTTTCTTAATACTTCAGTTTCTATATTTATGGCGTTCTGTTGAGCCAAGCAAACTTAGGCTTATCTTCATATTCCATTTTTGGTGAAGAAGTTTTTTTGCGCCTGCATTTCATTTTCTCAAAAGGGTCAGTTTTGCAGTTACTTTTATTAGCTTTTAAATGTTCATTTCAACTGAAAAACAACAGATCTCTTTGGCCCTGGACGATGAAAAAGAGCCCATGAAATCATCTCCAGTGGAATCAAACCCTGATTCCATTGATGGGTTGCCCCCGGCTTCTGATTTGCCTGATTCACCACCGATTCTTTCCCTTTACACCAATGTCATTGGTTCCTGAGCACCAAAAGAACGAGCTTGAGCAGTCGATAACAAATCTCCAAGGTAAATCCTCCGAGTTTTGGCTGTAGCAAAATGTAGTTTCAAGCATCAGTTGTAGCAAATTGTGGTCCATAGGTCATTTGTCTTTCACTCACCAATTGCAGAATATAGGTTAGATTATAAATAAGTTATAGCAAAATGTGCTCATTGTCTTCTTGTGACAATTGGTTTCATTTTTATATGAATTACGTATTGTTTAGGAGAAATTGTGCAATTGAGGTTGAAGAAGAGGACGTTGGATGAGAAACGAAAGGAAGCATTGAATAAGATATTAGACATCAAAGGTAGTAGATTCTTGTTGGTTTAATGAGGAGACTTTACATTTTTCTTTGCCCTTTATTGAAGGATTGATTTTGATTTGCAGGCTGTATTAGAGTCTTTTGTCGGGTCAGATCATTTCGGTTGACAGACAGAAGAATAACTCATGAACCTTTATTGACTGAATTGGAGAAGATTGCGATTAGATCGGCAGGAAGCAAGAAAGAATTTGGATTTGATAAGGTGTTTAATCAAGCAGCTACTCAAGGTTAGCATCTGATTTCATGTGTTTCTTTACTTCCAGGTTTAATCGAATATGCTTTCTGTTTCCAGTTGTCTAAGAGGCTTTATCCTGCTTAAAAACTCTGTAGAAGATGTTTTTGTCGAGGTTGAACCAATTCTTAGATCTGAGCTTGATGGATACAATGTGCGTATTTTCACTTATGGTCAAACAGGAAAAGGCAAGACATTCACTATGGTTAGTGATTAAATTTTAAATTTTGTTATTCTCGAATTTATATTGTTAAAAAAATTCCAGAATATGTCATTCATGAATTTTGGGGCACGAAGACATTTCAGGATGGCACAAGTGATCAGCCCAGAATTGTTCCTCGGGCTCTTGAAGAGCTTTTTCACCAAGCCTCTTTGGATAATTCATCTTCTGTAAGTTTTTTGATGAGCGTGTTGGAGGTTTACATGGGTAACCTGAGAGATTTATTGGCTCCAAAACCAGTATGTAGAGCATATGAAGCTGTGAATAAATGGTAATTATGTTTCTCCCATTGCCCCTAGTCAATCCAAAACTTTTTAGCAATAATGAAGGCTGTTCACTTAATTTGCTCATTATGGTTCTGCTTACTCTACTACAGCAATCCCAACATTCAAACAGATGGAAAAGGTTCAGTAGAAATCGAGGGCCTGGCAGAGGTGGAAATCCCAGATTTTACAAAGGCCTGTTGGTGGTACAACAAGGGGAGACGGGTTAGATCAACTTCATGGACTAATGTGAACCAGGCATCCAGCAGGTCACACTGGTGGATTTCTAGTTAAGTCTGAGTTTTAGAATCTTGTTGACGAATTAATTTGTTTTGATAATTACATTATCTGTTTAGTTTCATATATCTAGCTTAATGAGGATCACCATTTTCCAACATGGGGATGGTTTGGAAGCCGAAAGAGAAGTAAGTGAACTTTGGATGGTTGATCTTGGAGGCAGTGAGAGAGTACTGAAAATAGGAGCCACAGGACAAACACTCGAAGAGGGAAGGGCCATAAATCTCTCTCTTTCTGCATTGGCTGATGTGATTGCAGCTAAGAGGAAGAGAGGCCATATGCCATTCAGGCAAGTTCTTAGTTGCTTTTAATTTTCAGCTTTAATCATTGTTGGATAAGCTAGGAGTGGTCCATATACTTGTGACTGAACATATATAGGTTGGTAGTTTTAATTGCTGTTAGGATAGCTCTGTTTAGCTGTTGCTTCTTTCCTTTTGATCAGACTTTTATTTCTATGGTTGCAGAAATAGGAAGCTAAGTCATATTCTCAAAGATTCTCCAGTTAACATCTCAAATTCTCATTCTTATTCTTTTGGCTTTTTTTTTTAATTTTTTAATTTATTAATTTTCTTTTGGCTGTGAGCTTCTGCTTTTGTTGTAAAGTGTTACCATTCTTTAAAAATTGCAAGAAGTTAGAATTTGTTCTACTTGTATCTGCATGGCGCCGAAAGGAGTTTGCTTATAATCCAATGACTACTGTCAATTTCTAAATTTCACTTATGGCGATGACTTAACTTTGAAACTATGGATTCACACTCTTAACATATTACAATAGTAAAAACAAGATGGAAATATTTCTTTTCTACTACTATATGAAGCTACTTCAATATTTATATGGGAAAATGCATAATGATTCTCAATCCATTTGCTTTAGGTGATGGTTCGAAGGTTTTGATGCTTGTTCATGTAAGCAGCCCATGTGAGGAAGACGTTGGGGAGACAATTTGTTCTTTGAGATTTGCCAAGCTTGCAAGAGGAATAGAGTCCAACATTGAGCTCCCAGATGTACCAATCTTTTGAATGTCTTCAGATTATCTTATCGGTGTCCTAGGCATTAAATGTTTGCAAAGCTTTCAGATGTTTATCGTTTATGTAGGACTTGAAGAAGCAAAGGAAAAAAAGAATGACTGAACATGAAGAAGACATAAGAGAAGCTGAAGTTGAATGTCAGAAAGTTAGGAATCAAATAAAGGAGGTTGAGTTCCTATCAAGTGAAAAGAAAAAGATTGTCACAACCACATATCAGTCGCTGGAGGATGAAGAAAAGAGCCTTACAAGTCCGAAAGAAAATTTGAAGGAAGCAGTTGGAACACAAAAGCATCTCAGAAAGTAACTAGAAGAATTATTAGCAATTATGCCCCTCGATTTATGACTTCTACTGTGGCTAGTCGTCAAAGGCAAAATGCTGCAGAAAGGGAAATCAGTGTAAGGGAGTTCAGTACAATTCTCAGCTTCCCAATCCCTTATCTTCCGGGATCCTCGTTTCAGAGCAATGTTACGAAGCTCATATAAAAAAAAAAAAAACAAGGTACGGTGATACAAATCCTCTACTCACAGAGAGTCCTAAAGGCAATGGCTCGGATACAAAGATAATTTCCATGCCGCGAACAAGATTTTCACTCCCTCGGATCCGAACTTGAGAATTACACTCTCGCATCACCTTAGTCTGAATCTCGTTATCTTTGTCAATACAACAACTAAATAACGTCACACTTAATAATATGTAGAACAGTTATCTCACACATAATATTTATTAATAAGTGTCGCGTCACTGTAATATTATTTGAAAAATGGACTCAGCGTATAGACTTTGTAAGTATAGCGTTATTGATGCTTCAATTAGCGGATTCAATCCAACTTGAAAAAAGGTGGAGACGTCCATTGTAAAATTCCAAGACTCTCCCACATCGTAGCATTCCCCTAATCCCATATCTCTCAATCAACCATCAAAACGACATTCTCGATGTCTACGACATATCGACATTCGTCTCTCGAGAAAAAGAAACAATTAACAAACCTTGATCATAAAAACCTCAATCAAGCACTCCGACGT
>JAXCLQ010062656.1:0-14257 GCA_035584115.1 Cedrela odorata | reverse complement strand
CCTTCCAAGAAGGTTTAGGTTTTACTTGCAACAAACGTTTCCTTCTTATAATCTTCAAAGTGAATGCAGTAATCCATGAGCAACGATTATCACGTATCTATGAGAGAAGTGAAAATGACACTTGAAGATACCAGGGTTCATCAAGCAAATTAAAATGCAAAGAAACTTAATAGAATAGGAAGATTGCTGAGTTTGCAAATAGAATATAAAATTTCATAAATATATTCAAACCAAACAAGAGGTATGCAGTAAAGAGAAAACTCTAAAGATCGATAAAAAGATCAAACACAAAATGAAGGAATTGAATAGATACTATTATGAATAGCATAGTGTAGATTAAACAACACCATCTACAGTTGTGCCAAGCAAGGCAACTGACAACAGGGACAATATCGATTAAGCTACCATTTGAAGTAAAATAAAACGAAAGAATAACATTGCGAATAATGAACAATATTAAAAAAAAAAAAGAAAAAAGAAAAACATTGTATATTGACAAGATATGATTACATGGGGACATTCAAGGCAAGAATTGCACTTAAGGCCTATCAATTCTTGACACACGATTGGCGATGCCACTCAATTCAGCATTTTACATATTAGAGATTAAATTTAAAAGAGACGAGAGTTTTATGTAAGACATTCCCATCATTTAATTAGTGAGATAAAAAAATTTTGTGTTTGACGATAAATAAAAAGAATTAAAATTTTCTTTAATCATTTTTATTATTAAATTTTAAGTAAGGTTGACATATACGACATAATTAATAATAAATAATTTATATCATTTTTAATCTTTTTTATCATTAATTTTGAATAAATATTGACACGTAACGTAATTAATAATGAATGGTTCATTATTAATTATATCACGTATCAATATCTACTTTAATCAATCATTAAAAAAAATTAAGAGATCATCTTGATCCAAATAAAAAAAAAGTTCACCAAAATTTTTTCAGTTTATTTATTTTTCTCTTATTTATCTTTTTCCAAGACTCTCTGTCAATATAAATATCACAAATATCTATTTTGAATTTCCTAGCACTATTTCTTTTTTCTCCCTATATTTAGCTAAAAAAACTGGTGAACCCTAGAAAAAAAGAAAAGGAACTAGGGCCCAATTTCTTAAAGGCTGATAATTATTGATGTAGGACGTTTGGGACATCTGACTTCTTAACTTCTCAATTGCGACTTCACTGCTTAACTTTTGGATTGCAACTTGGACTTCTTTGTTATATATGTGGTTGTTACAATTTTGTATTTGTAAAATGGTTGATACAATTTTGATTTTAAATTAAAGAATAAATGTGACATTTAAAATTTAATATTTTAAATTTATATTAAGAATAATTATGAGATTTAATGTGACAAGTAAGATAATTCATTTCTTCACAATTTTTTGTCAAATTGCTCTTTTCTCATCAAATAAATTATTTTGTTATTTTAAAAATTATTGTATTTAGTTGTGCACCCTTACAACAATTTAGCCATTAAATCCTTGAGATTAAACCACAAGTTTTTGCTCTTATTGCACCAGAAAATATTCCTGGAGCAGAATTTGTTCTTTAAAATAGTGATCATACGCTTTGGTTTTTCTTTTTCTTTTATTACTGTTCCAGCCGTTTTTCTACTGCTATTTCTGTTCCTGCTGCTGTTTTTCTGCTGTTGCTTGCTGGTTTTGCTGCTGTTTTGTTGCCATTTTGCTACCGTTTTGCTGTTGTTTCAAGCTATTTTCCAGCTGATATTGTTGCTGTTTTCAACTGCAAAATTGAAGTCAATTTAGTGGTTGTTTTGTTCAATTCCACTTAGTGATTTTGATATTTAAGTCTTGCAAATTACTGCATCATTCATAGATAATCCTACCTTCTTTACGACGACATTCCGTTTTTGTATCATATATCATTTGTTTTTATCTGCTATTAAAGAAGTTAGATTTATCTTTTATATTATACATCTTTTGATTGTTATCATCATTAGGTGTGTTGGTCTGTGACAATACATAATTATCTCCTTTAATTAATGTTAAAAATGATGATTTGCTTTGCTTGCGTGAAACAGAAATATTATCCAGACGTTAGTGCTCATAAAATCTGTTGCCCTGGAGGTGAAATTCTAGGGTGATTTAAGTATATATCAAAGTATGGGATCTTCCATAACCATCGAGCTACCACCTCGAACAGGTTCAGGTGATCATGAGTACTTCAATAATAAATTTGTGGTTGTGGGCTTTGCTTTTTGCGTTATTGTAAGATATGAAGATTAAGATTCAAAACTGAAGCCCATGTTGCCCATTACTTTCCTTTGTTTACTTATTTTTGGGGTGCAAACTATCCAATATTTTTTTAACATATATATATATATATATATATTTCTTTTTTTGGAAAATTGTTACAATAACGAAGCCTTTTTCAAATTCTACTTGTGGTGATGAACGTATGTGTGGATTGTAGCAAGGTGGTGAAAAAAATGTACGTGGGAACCATTTATTATACGCACAAGATTTCGGGAAATCAATGATTCTATCACTAGCTATAGGAATTCCTCCTATATTTAAACTTAATCTTTTATTAACCAATCAACGTGAGTTTATCTTCCTATATTTAATCATATATTTAAATTCAATAATCTTCTCTTAACTAATCAATATTACAAGAAGTTTTTTTCTTATATTTAAATTCAATGACCTTCTAATCAATGTGACTCCAACTAAGCACAACAAACTAACAATCTCCAGCACAATACAGTTGAGTCGTTCTTAGTAAACCTTACAGCTACAATTTCATCAATGTCATGTCAAGAACCACTTTCGGAAGGACAATTCTGAAAACAGCGTACTGATGATATATTCAAGCTTTAATTTCTCACTCTGTAAAGTGTAGAGTTTCTCGATTTGCAATGTCATACTTGCAGGTCTTTCATGCAATTAGACTTTCGTTAATTGCATATATCTTTCATTTCAGATCCAATCTAATTTTTAGCTCTATGATTTATGAAAATTAACTTGTTATCACTTCAGATAGTTTGTACATATCATATAATAATAATAATTTTTGAAACAAAAAAATTGTAAAAATAACCCTCTTATGCACCCATAACATGCTTAACAAGTTATTAATCCATAAACTCGTCCCATCTACAAAAGATAAAGGAAACATTATCACATCTGATAAAAAAAATTTTATTTAAGGCATAATAACTTTATGAACTGCTAGCTATGTCATAGAAATTGTTGATGCCAATCTTCTCCACTTTGTTAGATAGACTGTTCAACCTACGATCATAATGAAACTTATGGGGTTAAAGCTGGTATTTCGATGAAGACCTTCCGATACTTAAGTTAAGATTTTACTTTGTAATGTGAAAAAGAAAAAAGAATGACAAAGGAATATATGCGCTTTAAACTCGAAATTTAGTTATCAAGTCTAGCTCAAAGTCCCTTGTAATGCGTGCCTAATTATTCTTGACCTCTTTTTATAGATCGTTTTTAGTTTTTTAAATTTAGTAGAATTCTATGGAATCTTAAAATAATGATCTTATCGTGCAAGAATTAAGGAGATTACATTTGATAAACATCGATTTTTTGGATTTTGTTGGATCTTGAGCCCTTCTTGCAGTATACATCTACTAGGTATAGGATCTTTATTTTGGAATAAGCCTTACTTGCAGAATGCATCTACCAGGCTAAGGAAACTTATTATGGAAGAATCCGGAAAGAATTTAGGAAACAAATGAATCCCCCTTTGAAACGTAATTGTTGAGAGGTCTCGGAAGTCATTGTTTAAGACTTCTTCATTCACTTGAAGAGAGTTCAGATAGTGTGCATACCCGAAACCTTTATCAACTTGTAGCCGAGACCTCTATATTAGGAGTGGTCTCGAAATTAATACTCAAACCCGAGGCCTTTCATTTGACCTTAGGAGGTCTTGTCCTTTACTACGCCTAGGATCTTTGTTATCCCCTGGATGACATCTAGGTTGGGACTCAGGCTCTTTTTTCTTTCTTCAGAACATTTTATTTTGGGCTCACAGCTTATTGGGCTTTAATTATTACCCATACTTAATCTCTAACATCAGGCCCCCTAGTTTTAGTAAAAAAATAACTATTTTTGACAAAAACTAAAATTGTGATGTGAAAAGACCCACATGTTTGCCAAACTTAAATGATCAACTTGAAATTTGCCAGCCCTCATGCACGAGACAATTTCTAATTAGTTCCCAAGGTCACAATGTTTTGGGTCCCAAGAGATCTTACTAGTCTTCATGATAGCTGCCTTTTTTGTATTTATAAAGGCTACTTTCTAACTTTTTATTCGACGTAACATCATCTTGTCCCTTGATCTATTTCTTGTATCGACGGTTAGGGTTCTTCTATTCCTTTAAATACCTCTCCTTTCATTCTTTGATTCCCTTTGTCTTCATCTCATACCACCATTTCCTTCGCATTTCAAGCAATTTCAACAGCAGCAAAACTTTAACCTTCAGGCAAATATTCCAAGCTTCTCGTATTCTTTAATAAAAAAAACCAGTAAGTTTCCATTACACCTTGCAACTTTTTATTTTTGTTAGATTTTTGGTATTTTTGGTTAATTAAGGTAAATGCTAGATGGGTTTCTAGGGTTAGAGGTCTTAGGTGAATAAGTTGTTGATGACTTAGAGTAGCTCTTGATTTCTTATTTTTTCCTTCTACAGAGATGAGTTATGTTTCAAGTGATAATGAGGCTGCCTCCAGAAGAAACAACTCTGAAGAAGAGTTAACTGTCATCCTTACTCCTTCTTCTGTCCTAGAGGGAATAAATCTAACACTATACGAGGCAGATTGGTTCTCCTCCATTACCACTGAGTCGGATTTAGAAGCTTACACTCGGTGTTACAATATCCATGAAGGGATCTATCTTAAGGTCCTAGAGAAGGGAGAGCTTCCCAATTGTCCTACTAAGGGAGAAATTTTTTTTACTGAAGAATTATTCCACCTAGAGGTTAGGCTCTCCCTAAGAATATTTTGCCAGAGTCTTTGAGTCCTTCAACATTGCACCTTACCAATTAAACTTGAACAATTGGAGGATTTTGTCGGGTCTATTTGTCTTGTGGCATTAGACTTTTAATTCTATCTCCTCAATCAAGGAAATTGAGTATATATATCTGTTAAAGAAAAACACAATAAAAAATCCATGATGGTACTACCTCTAAACTATACCTAAGCAGCGTAACCCCATCATAGGCAACCCGTTCTGCAACAAGGATTGGAATAACAAGTGATTCTTCGTTGATGGTAACTGGAATCCCAACAACAACATCTAGGTGCCCAGAATGTTTGAGGATGACACCATCTGGAGTGAGTTACCAGAGTTGTGCTTAAAGCTTAGATAAAGTCGAGATGTCTAAATCCTCTGTATTTAGCCAGAGACCTCTTTTCTCTGACGCCAACTTGATTTTATCAGGTCTTGTAAACTTTTATGTGTTTAAGAGCTAATTAGCTTTTAAGAAGGCCCAAACTGGTAAGTATCTTGCTCTTTATGTTCCATATTTGTCGAGTTAAGTTATGTTATCTGACTTTGGTGTCACTCTTTTGCAAGAGATATGGCTTCAAAAAAGTCTACTCCAAATCCTCTTAAGGTACTGAGGCAACTGGCCAAAGAAAAGAAGGTCGAGAAGGCTCCTTAGTTTTCAGAGGCTTGAGCGAGGTCTGCTGTAATATATTGAAACATTCTCAAGGATACTTTCACGAGGGCATTAGAGTCTAATAAGAGGGCGGAACAGGACTTAGTCCTGGAGAGGTCTGAGAAGGCGTAGTAAGCTTGGGATATGGAGGAGCTCCAAGTCAGGGCGGCCATGGCAGAGTCTTCTCATGATGAGTCCAAGGAGGAATACTAGAGACTCTTTCAACAGTCTGAGCTAAACAAATCAAGGAAGGAATACTAGAGACTCCTTCAAGAGTTTGAGAAGAAGTGCCAAGAGCTAAGGCAGAGTTTAGATGCTGAGAGAAAGAGATACATGATTATGTGCAAGAAGATTGAAGAGGCTGAAGGGGAAGTGGACTCCCTTATTCACGAGCAGGTTAATGAAGAAATTGACTTGACTTGTGAAACGTTCCAAAGTCGATATCCACATCTGAACCTGAACTAACTGTATAAAGCTTCGAAACATGAGCCTCCATGCCTTTACGAGGACTCTTCGGCTAACCTCATGTTTGAAAGGGATGCTTATCCCAATTTGAAGACTGCCTTTGTTCCTCATGCTGAGGCGATTGATGTGTCTATTGGCGAGATAACCGAGGCCACTCCTGCTGAGGTGACTAAAGCTACTCCAGCTGAGCCGAGTGCTACCCTTCTAAATCTAACCGATCCTCCGGCTGACTCGACCATCTAAACTGTAGACCCTTTTTTTGTACATGTATATGTATACAGAAGCAAATGCAATAAACTTCAAATATTTTATGAGTCTAACATTTTCTAGTTTGTATGAATACTTGTGTTGCTTTGTTTCCCAATTCTTTTATACTCAATACTTAGTTTAACTTGCAATACTTAACTGTTGTAAAAAATAGAAATGTTTCAAAGAGTAATCTGACCTGAATTGAGTTGAATTGATAACATAGAACTTGTCATTAAAATCAATCTTCTAATCTTTGCATCTCAGAGAGAATATCTTCAAGCAAGAACCATCCTAATCATGACTTAACTTTTCAATTTTATCGAATTTTGGATACTATTACTTTGGCTTGAATTCATTGATTATACTTATCTAGAAACCTTTTGACCTTTTACTTTATAGCTTTATTCTCAGGACTTAATCAAGTCTTAGATATTATCGCTCTTGGACAAAAGTTTGCCATAGTTGTCAAAAAACCATTTTGCCCTTGTACGCCTTGAGATCATATTCAGGGCTTATTCGAGCTATAAATATATGAATTGATCATATAAGAACTATTTTAGCTCTTGTACATCCCAAAACCATACTCAGGGCTTATTCAAGCTACAGATAATATTACCGTATGATGATTGAGGAGCTTTAATTGCTCAAGAACCATTTGCTCTTGTATGTCCTGAGATCTTGCTTAGGGCTTATTCGATCTTATGGATAATATTATCCTGAGGTGAATGAAGAACTTTGTCATCTAGGAACCACTCTGCTCTTGTACGTCCTAAGGACGGCTTCAGGACTTATTTGAGCTATAAATAGTATTACCCCGAGATGATTTGAGAACTTAGCCATCTGGAAACCATTCTTGCTTTTGTATGTCTTGAGGTTGTGCTCAGGGCTTATTTAGGTTATGGATTATAATACTCCAAAGATGAATGAGAAGTATACATCTGAGAACCATATTACCCACACTTAGGTTTTTGGATAATATTTACCATGTAAGAGAAATTAATCATCTGAGAACTACTCTTGCTCTCGTGCCTCTTGAGGTCGTGCTCAGGGCTTATCCAAGCTGTAGATAATATTACTCAGAAATGATTAAAATGTAGGTTTTTAGGGACCACTTTGTCCTTAGATTGAGTTCCAGACTTTTTCAAATTATGGGTGATATTATCCCAGACTTTGTGTTTCTTTATCTCTTAGCTTGAGGGTCATCTGTATTTTTTGTTGTTAGAAGCCTTTGGTGAAAAATAATACTTTATTTATTTCTAGGGCAGAAAAGATTTTACAAATCTCTGGTAAATTCAAGGGTAATACAACTTCAATCATTCGGCATTTTATACTTTCTTGGCAGATTCTATTTTGTAGACTCCAAGTCTTAGAATTTGGATGATTTTGTACAGTTCTTCCCAATTAGCCTCAATAACACTTTATCATGGCACTTCGGTGTTCAAAGTAACCTGTCTCAAGATCCAGTCTCTAATTTAGAAAGTACGGTGTCAAACGTGCTTGTTGTAGTACCTGGCCACCCTTTGTTGGTAAGTTGCTGCTCTTATCATTACTTGATCCCTTTTCTCTTCAACTAGATCTAACTCTAACCGCAAGTTCTAATGGTTGGATGCCCCATCATAGTTTTTGATATGGAAAGTTGGTACATCAACTTCGACAAGGATTACCTCTTCACACCTAAAGGTTAGACTATAAAGAGTCTCGCCGATGACCACTTTTAAGGTAATCCTATAAGCCCAAAAGACTTCAGGAAGTTTATCAATTTATGCACCCTTGTGCTCTTTGAGCTTCTTCTTGAGTGTCTTCTTAATAACTTTGTTCGCAGCTTCCACTTGTCCATTGGCTTTTGGATGAGCAAACGTTATGAACCTAAGGTCAATTAAAAAATCAACTCAGAATTCCCTAAAGTTAGAGTTGTCTAATTGTTTTCCATTATCTGTGATCAGTACTTGAGGTATTCCGAATCGATAGATCATGTTTTGCTTGATAAATATGGTAACCCTCTTCTCGGTGATGGCGGTTAATGGTTCAGTTTTTACCCACTTGGTAAAGTAATCAATAGCTACTATATCATGTTTTGTGTTAGCTCGAGCTGGGGGTAAGGGTTCAAAGAGTTCTAATCCCTATTAGGAGAACAACTAAGAACTCATTAAGGATGTCAGTTTCTCAAGAGGCTGTCTTGGAACATTGTCATATACTTGACATTCGTGGCAAATTCTCGCCACCTGAGCCGAGTTTTGTAAGAGTATTGGCTTGTAATATTCTTGCCTCAGGATCTTGTACATCATGGAGCGAGCTCCCCATATCCACTACATACTCCACACTAAATTTCTTCTAAAACTTATGTTGTATCTTCGGGTCCGAGGCATTTGAGATATGAGATGCTGTAACCCCATTTGTATAACTCTCTATCAATAATAGTGTACCTTGCTGACCTGTTTTTTATTCTTCTGGCTTCATCCTTATTATATGAGAGCTTACCTTTCTAGATGTAAGATATTATCTTTTCAATCTAACAGTGGCGGGAGTCGAGTTAAACTATACAGGGTTGGTCGCTGCTCACACTAATGCTTTTCTACTCCAGCACTTCAATTGAGACGGAGGCAAGGGTATTCCCCTTGAAAGTATAGATTAGTTTTACCAGAATGTCTATCCAAGGAGTTGTTTAGATTTATCTAGGTAAGCTTGCATGTTGCTTTCTCGGGCTTAAAACTGTCCGTTAAATTAGCTAACTATTAGTTAGGAGTCACAGTGAATGTCCAAGCCTGTGATCCCTAAAGTCTAAGCTAAATTGATCCCTACAATCACAGCTTCATACTCCGCCTCATTGTTAGTGACCTTAAAGTTGAATTTTAAGGAATACATTACCTTGAT
This sequence comes from Cedrela odorata, assembly GCA_035584115.1. Lineage (NCBI taxonomy): Eukaryota > Viridiplantae > Streptophyta > Magnoliopsida > Sapindales > Meliaceae > Cedrela > Cedrela odorata. Next base: position 5,012 of record JAXCLQ010062656.1, on the reverse strand, counting down.
TCTGTCTAGGCTCATAAGGATGACTCTGGCTCCTCCCCTTGTGCATTCTAAGCTTCATCAATAGAGAGACTCCAGATCGGTTGGGCTATGTTAAGGATGGGTAGATTCCTTTGTTCTCGATCCATAGAATCTTTCATAATATGATGGATGGGAAGATGATTAGATACCGATTTTTTTGCTACGAAGTTGGCTAAGGCTTTTCTCTGTATTACCTTTCTGGGTTTATAACTGACGTAATACTCGCTGAGCTCGATAGACCATTTTACTAACCGACTTGAAAGGTTAGGTCAGTGTAGAATCTACTTAAAGGGCTGATTCATCAGTACTACTACTTGATGGGCTTGGAAGTATAGTCGCAGTTTTCTTGTTGCTATTACTAATGCTAGTGCCAGTTTCTCAAGTAGATAGTATCTTAACTCGGTGTCTAACAGTACTTTGTCAGTGTAGTAGATAGGAGGATGGATTTTTTCTGAATCATTCTTTACCAAAACTGAGCTCAATGAATAATCACTCACTGCAAGGTAAAGATACAACATATCTCTTATTTTAGGGCTTGGCAGGTATGGTAACAATGTAGGGTATTGTTTTAGCTTTTGAAAGCTGTTTTACCATTCTTCAGCCCAACAATCTTCTTCGTTTTTTTCATAATCTAAAAGAAAAGAAAGCACCATCAGTTAGATAGAAACCTACTTAGTGTTGCTAATCATCCAGTCAAGCTTTGTAATTCCTTAAAGGTGAATAAGGATTTGAAATCCAATATAGCCATGATATTTTAAGGATTGGCTTCGATGCCATGCTCGCTGACCATATATCATAGGAACTTCCTAACCTGAAACTCAAACGCAAACTTCTCGAGATTCAGCTTTATATTGTATTTTTTAGATAGAAAAAAGTTTCTTCCAAGTGTCTTGGATAGTCTCGAGCCTTTAATGATTTAGTAATCATGTCGTCGACGTAAAACTCTATGGTTTTTTTAATTAACGGTCTGAAAATTTGATTGACTATCTTTTGGAAAGTAACTTCTACGTTTTTTAGACTAAAAGGCATTACTTTGTAGCAATATAACTTTTGATCGGTGATGAACGCGATTTACTCCTGATTTGACTCATGCATTTTGATCTGGTTATATCCCAAGAATGCATCCATAAAGCTCAATAGTTCATACCTAACTGTTGAATCTACCAATTGGTCAGTTTTAGGAAGTGGAAAGCTATCTTTAGGGCATACTTTATTTAAGTCCGTGAAATCTATACATATTCTCCAGTTCCCATTGGGCTTCTTGACCATGACCACATTTAACACCCATTCTAGATAATGTACTTCTTTAATAAATTTCTTCTTCATCAATTTCTCCACCTCGGCAAGTTCTGCCTCTCTTCGTTCAGCGTTGAATGGATGCCTCTTTTGTTTTACAGGCTTATATTGGGGGTTAATTGCAAGCTGATTGGAAAATTACTCTAGGATCAATACTTGACATATGTTGTCTTAGAATGTTCTTGAGTATCGTCTTATGCTCTTTAGAGAGAAGATAACCAATTTTGACTGTCTTTTAGGAAGTTTCTTGGTTTAAGATGACAGACTCAAGTTCTTCTACTGATTCTAATGCTGATAGCTTGTCACTTTGCTTGACCTCCTTACTCAAATTTTTTATTACTTGTTCATGTTGCAAGTTCTTATTATTAACTTCAAGGGTTTCTTCTCAATATCATTTTGACAAGCAATACGAGCTTATTGAGGAGGCTGTAAAGCATGACCATGCTTCCTTTTGATTCTCTTTGATGATTTTGATTCCTTCCTCTGCTCAAAATTTTAGCTTCAGGTAAAGGATGCTTTCTACTGCCTTCGTAGTTATAAGAAAATGCCTTTCCAAAATCATGATATATGGCATTTAAGAATAACTACTTGGAATTTAAACATTGTAGCGTTTTGGTACTATTTTTCTCCTATAATGATGGGTAGTTGTACTACCTCCAATAGCTGTACACATGATTCAACGAACTATATAGAGCAGTCTCAGCTGGCTTCAACCTCAAGTCTTCGATCTCTTAAGAGTCCAAGGTTTCTTTGAAGATGATGTCGCCGAGCTCTTTATATCCATTAAGATTTAGCTAACCTGAGTCGTTCTTACCATCAATGTTATTACTAGAGCATCATCGTATGGGTAGTGTACTCCCACCTCATCTTCATCTATGAACATGATTGGTACTGAAGAGATCTTCTACTTTTTCTCAACTCTAACATTCATAACATGAATGTCTGAGGTAGAATTTGGCAATGAGTATCTTAAATAGTTCTTTCTTTCCTATTCGAATATTTTAATAATGTGGTTCCGCTTGAGATTACCATGGTCTGCTCCTCATACATCTCCTCGTGCTTAAAATCTAACAAGTGATTATTTCGGATCAGCACTTCGACCTGATTCTTAAGGTTAAAGCATTCATTCGTCAAGTGTCCAGCACTTTAGTGAAATTCATAGAACTTATTTTTGGCATTTCCACTCAGCTTGATTTTTATAGGGCGAGGTTCTATTAATATGGTTTCCTGTCTCTTGATTTCTTACAAGACTTGTGAGAGTGAGACATTCAAGGGAGTGAAGACTTTATATTCCTAGACATGGGCTATCTTTTTCGCATCATCCCTTCTCAGTAAGCGATATCTTCTAGGGGAAAATTCGTCCTTCCCACTTGTCGCTCTGTTCTGCTTCTAAGTCTGTCTCCTCTTCTTGTTAGAGTCTCAAAAATTTCTCCTGTCGAACCATCTTCTTCTCGGGTCCGTTTTTGGGTTTTGCATTTTATTGCGAGGTAATGGTTCTAACACTTTCTCTTCATTTAGCTTAAGGGCAACCTGATCTTGAATTTCAATATCGTCCAATAACTTTCTCTGAGCCATTTCATAAATAGTAACAGATGGTTTGTATATTGCGTACCACCCCTAGTCCACTCGCAGACTTTTCTTAAGACCTTCTAATTTTATAGAGTAATGATAAGCCCTCAACCTCATTACTTCGTCATGGTATCCTTTAACAAAATTCATGAGGCTTTCTCCTTCCCTTTATTTCATGAGTAGTAGCGAACTAAGGGTTTTAAGGCTAACAGTCGCCCCTCTAAATTCGTTAACAAATACTTCATATAATTGTTCGAAGTTATGGATACTACCAAGGGTTAGATTGGTGAACCACTTTTTTGCTGGTCCTTCTGAGATCAGTGAGAACAAGTGGCACATTTGAGACTCATCAAGCTCTTGGATCAGCATCATCTCCCTGAAAAAATTCATATGCAAAGACGAGTCAGTTTTCTAGTAAAGGGATTTATATATGACATCTTAAACTTCTTAGGAAGAACAAGACTTATGATCTTTTGGGAGAAAGAGGATTTAGAGTATAATCCCAAACGTTGTGTTGGCTCATCATCCCTTTTTTATCCTCGTCTCTTTTGATCCTCTAACTCCTTTACCAACTTTCTAATATAAGTCTCAAGATTGTCAACCCTACTGTTGTGTTCTCTGAACCTTTTTCCTCGAGATAGGCTTCGTTAAGAACCTTCTCTCTCCTTTCACCATTTTTGATTAAGGAAAGTTCTCACGTCTTCTGGACTAGAACTGTTATATGACCCCCACTTGCAAATAATTACCGAATCATCCTGAGAATATTGGGATTCTAATTCAGGTTCATTGATAAACTTGAAGGCAGTATCTTCCCCTTGTAACTCTCCAAGTGGATGGTCAAAAAATTTTCCTTTCCTTTTCTTCGTAGCAATATATCTCCTCCTAGTAATATTTTGTCGGAGATTGGTTTCATGGTTTCTAGGAATGTGGAACATTTGGGATGCTGCTTTTCACAGCCTCTACCGGTATAGCTATTCCTAGCTCATGAGAACTGGTTTGATGCATTTTTTTCATTCTTGTAACTTCTTCAACCGACATCTGGATCTGCCTGTCTTTTTATTCGTGTTGTTCAAGGTTTGAGAGTCTCCTAAGCAATCTTTAAGAGTTGAAATCTCTTGAAGATCTTTATCTCTTTGGTTGCTCAAATCTTCAAAGATTTTCTAACGAATTTCAAAGTTTAGAAGGTTTATGAAGTCTGCTGATTGATGGAATGGCAATAAGACAAGTGCAATCATCCATTGCATGTTTGAAGAACTTTGTATCATTATATTTCAAGGGATAACGTACATAGTTTAACATCTCTAAGAGTAACTGATTGTGACATCACAAAATTACCTAAAAGTCTTAACCAGTTATTCTCACTAGAAGTATTGTATCTTGTCAAAAATAATTTTGAGACAATTCAAGTGTTGAATTCTTTATTTTTTTAAAGTTAGTTTAGAGTTTTAATTAATAGAGAACTATTAAAATTTTAACTTGATAAATCCTCAACGAATTAGGATAGTTTTCAATGTAACCCAAGACAACCTAATTTATCTTCAGGCATTTAGCTAACGAAGACTACCGTATAACAATTTGTTCTACTTTTAATATTTAGGCATTCAAAAGAATATTGTCCTTAGAATAGTATCATTCCGAGATGAATTTATTTGTCAATTGCTAAAGAGAATTTTCACATTAGAGTTTTCATGTTGCTGTGGATTTTCCTTTTTGAATTGGAAGTGACGTGGTTAATGGAGAATATTTTAAGTTAACAATTAATGGTTAAAAATGATGATTTGATTTGCTCGAGGGAAACAGAAATATACAAACGTTGGTGCTGATATCATTTTTCGTAGAAATGAAATATTAATTCTAGACTGTTTTAAGTGTCAAAGTGCGGGATCTTCCATAACTGTGGAGCTACCACCATCACCAGGCAATCATTAGTATTTAAATAATAAAATAAATTAGCTAGGTTTACTTATTGCATTGTTGATTGAAGAACATCATCATTACAAAAACCGACATTTTACACAGCTTCAAGTTGAAAGTCAAAATCACAGATGGTGATTGGTATTTGGCCTCTGTAGGCGATTTGTTTGCTAGGGTATCATTTGCTTATGTCGATTCACATCACGTAATTTTGA
>JAXCLQ010062645.1:0-15884 GCA_035584115.1 Cedrela odorata | reverse complement strand
AAAAAAAAACAAAAAAAAAAAAAAAAGGGGGGGGGGGGGGGGGGATTCCAAGAAGGTAAGAGGCGAACATAAGAGAGAGAGTGTGCGTTTAGGCAAGCAAAATGAGAGAAGAAGGATGGAAATTATGGGAAAGAAACAAGGGAGAAGACCTATAAAGTAATTAAATTAGCTATGGTTTTAGGTGGTGAAAGAAGAATGATTGAAAAGCTAATGATGCAAAATTGGGTTTTTTAGCTGAACCAACAAAGAGCTAAATGGCAGAGGCGAAGGGGCCTGAATCCTAGCAAAAATGCGGTGGATTGAATAGTGGAGCATGTGAGGGATTTTAAAACAAAGAATAATGATTTTTATGCCAAATTAAATGGTGGAGCTATGCTGGTTCAGTTGTCATTTTGGCAAATTTCGACAGTGGTTTAATGCGATGAAGGCTAGTGTATGTTGGTCGATGTTGTTTAAGTCTGTTGTGGTGTTGGTCTACTTCAAAAGTAACAAACATGGCGGTAAGTTAGTGTTAGTTTTATTTATTTGTTTTATATATTTATTTTATGGATGGAAAAAAAATTATAATTGGTGGTGTATAATGAAGAGGTGTTTAGTAGCTTAGGAAATATACATCTGTACATCTTTTTTCATCAATTGTCATGAAGTCACTGATTTCATGTTCAACACAAATGTTACTAATTTGTTACTGATTTCATATTGAATAAATATGTCAATGATTTGTAACTGATTTCATGCAATATATAAAGAATTAGTACCATAACATTCTTTCTAACTAAATTATGAAAAGGTTTTATGGAAACAATTTTCCGAACAAGAAGGATGTTACTAGTGTCAATGAATATGCTAAGAATAATATAAAAATAAATGTTGATATACTCGTCGAAGGGGAGACTGAATTTTCCTGAAATTTCTCCAGCTGATGTAGTTGACTAGAAATTGATTTAAATTACATACTAATTATGGTTCTCCAACTTATTCTAAAGATGATGATATTTTGAAGGTTAGTGTTGAAAATGATCTCCATGTGGTAGATGATGAGTCTTTGGATTAGAATTATTGCAAGCAATTCAGAAGCCACCTAGCTAAGAATAAAATATAGCAAACCTCATGTGCTGAGATTAAATTAGCAAATTGCAAAAGTTAAGAAATAACAAGATTTACATTATGGCAGTGTTTTAATTGTTAGAATGATATTGAATTAGCATGAAATTGTGAGATTGAAGTATTGGTGGTATTGTGTATTATTTAAGAAAATTATGCACTTGTGATTTGTTGGTTGTGTAAAATGTTGGCAAATACATAAATTGAATACATATGACAGTAATTATTATGTGTATAAGGTTATGATTTATGTGTAAAAATGGAACAATCAAAGAGCTAATAATGTAAGGGATGGTAATAAATCGTAAGGCTGAGAAATTTGGCAAGGCAAGAGTGGCGGTGTGGTGGAGTGGTTGTTGGAAACTTGACCTAGGCTCGGTATTTGGCTTATAAAATAAGTTATAGATATTTAATTAATGCACTGTAAAATTTTAGAAAAACTAGACATAATTATGAGTTCTCAATAGAATTTAGAAGGGACTGCTTTGCGTTGCATTTTGGTTTGCAGAAAATGTAGGGCAGCAGACAGAAAACCCAAAATGGAATAGGATTCTCAACCTCTAAATTTAGCGTCATAAAATTCTATAGAAAATAGACACCTAAAGAAACAACATATCCAAAAATCAAAATTTTTCATGTAGAACGCTTGAAGTTGTATTACGTATCTGTGCAATGTGTAGTAAATTGATCATAACTAGAAGATTAGGAATCGAAATAAAGATTCGTAGAGAACCACGAAAACTAGACATAACAAGGAATAACATATTTAAAAATTAAAAATTTTCAACTAGGAACGAAATCCCAAAAAATTAGGGAAGTTCACAACCCTGTTACGAAACTTGGTTAGAACAATGTTTGTTCAATTAAGTATAAGTTGAGATATAGAAATTCAAATGAAACACTGTAAAAAGTCATGTCATCTAGATGGTAAAGGGATGAATATATATATATATATATATATAATTGGTTTAGAATTCCTTACCTATTGATCCCATCAAAAAGATGAATTTACCTCTATAGCAGATAGATGTTGTTTGGGATAAATAAGATTGAAATTATGATTTTCCTGAAGTAGGTAGCAATAGTATGAGACACTCATATTGTCTATTAATAATCAAGGTCATGTGTGGTATATTTCTTAGTTTATATGGCAAGTATATGGTATTTCACATTTTAACAAAAGGACTTGTATTTATAGATAGTCGACTTAGTCAACCATCAACGAGGCAGTAAGATGGAAACAGTTAAGCGTAAACCTGTGAGTAGATATTTTATTTTCAAAATGTTTGATTTTATGAATGTTTTAGAAAAACCTATTGAAATAAATATTTTATAGTATATTTTCTAGAATATTGTTTGGATAAATATTTGGAAAAAAAATAAATGTTATTAAAATGTAGTTGAATTGTTAAATTAATTACAAATCCAGTATTTTGAATATTGTTTATGAATGAAAATTTATATGTTTGGAGTAAGAGTAAATATTTGAAAAAATGTGTGGATATTTATGAAATGTTCTGTGGATGAGTGATTTGAAATGAAATGGTTTATATATAGACATGTGGTAAATTGATTTGTGTTGACATATAAATTATATGATAAACATTGTATGAAGATTTCATGGTTGAGATTTGGGTGCAAGTGCTCGTTTGAGCGCGTTTGTGCACATATTCTATCTTTATCCAAAAAAAGGGGTAAGGGAGAGGTTACCATTTCCTCCTTTATCATCTGAGAAGAAGCAAAGGAGAGGTTACGACTAGATAAGTCGATGTTTGGCACCGCATCTAGTTGTCCAGGCCAACACTAACAAGTGGGCTAAATTATTTTATGTACTGATGTAGAATAACTCATTAGCGAGTCTCGAGATGTTCGTCAGCAACGCACTAGTGAATATCTCGAGGGATAGTTTCTTGGCCAGCCCAAATACTATTATTTGAACATCCATAGATTGATTTTTATACATGGAATCATTTCATTATGTTTTATTGTTTAAAGTGAATATTTTTAATTAAATGTGAAATTTTATATTTTAAAACTTGTACTTTTACTTCTCATTTACGTTTTCTTATTTTAATCTTATCCAATCACTGGGTTCTTAGGACTCACCCCCCTCACCTTTTAGTATTGCAGGATAGACAAGTATTTAAAAAAAAAAAAAAGGAAAAGGATTTAGTACGGTTGAGACACAGATAGAGAACAAGGAGTACGCATTACAGTCATTAGGGTTCATGGGTTCGTTATGCATCGAGAGTATTGCATGGTTCAATGTCTTAAAGTTGTAATTTGAATGTATAATGTATTGTTCAATATAACTTGTTATAATTCATAGAAAATTTTATTTATTTCATAATTAGGCTTATCGTCTATATGTGAATTATGCATTGTGTCTAATAATGTAATCATGGATATATATTTTGTATATGCATTAGATAGGCTATGAGAGACTTAGGGTAATGGTAGAATCCGTTACCTGCCTATAATATCTCTCGGTATGGGGGTGTTACAATATATATATATATATATATATGTATTGGGCTAAATTTAATTAGTTAAGCCCAGACCCAACTAGTTAGGGCCAAGTCCAAATTTATATATATGTATATAATAAAGTAAAATAAATAAATAAATGAATAAAATATTAAGTTTTGGCCAAAATTCTCTACATAATCCTAACTATCCATTTGCTTTAATCTAATCTATCCACTTGACACAATTTTAGGCATGTTTTGTAAGATGGATAAATATGAATATAAAAGATAAGTTAGTGGAAAATGAGATGGATAAATATGGTCCCTTGGATTGATTGAATTCATCCAACCTATCCATGTGTTTTAAGTAATTAAATTAATTCATATTTGATGTTAGTTAGTGAAAAATGAGGTGGTTAAATGTGATTCATTGGATTGGTTGAATGAATCCTAGCCTTTTATGTATTTGATGAGTTAAAATATTAGTGTTTTTACTTTTCAAAATGGAAATGAGAAGAAGCCATTTACAGGAGAGAAGAGAAGGCAAATTAGAGAAGTGAGAAAAGAAAAGGAAAGAAAGAGAAAAGAAGAGGAAAAATAATAGGAAAAAGAAATTGGTAAGTTTCTTTTAATTAGAATTGTAGTATTTTGGTACAACATGCTTAGTGAATTGAATTAATTGTAATAGAAAATTAGAGTTCTTTTAATTAAATTTTTATTATGTTTGTGTAGCATGCTTAGTGAGTTGAAATTAATTGTAGTAAAATTTATATTACTCACGTTAAATTATAATTAGAAGATTTGAAATGGTTATTGCTTTAAATTGTATATGATGTTGGAAATTGGTGGAAAGTAGAACATGTGTATGTCATGGATATAGTTGTAGTAGGAAATCAAAGATGAATAAATTCATGTTTTAATGCCTAATTGTAGCAGAAAATTTTGATATGGATAAATTCATGTTAGTAGTGTTAATTGTAGTAAGAAATTAGATATGGACAAATTCATGTCATTAATGTTAAATTGTAATTAGGAAGTAGGGATGTATAAAGTTATATTATTAATGTTAAATTAAAATTAAGAAATTAGAGATAGATAATTAAATTGTAAGTGAAGAGTTAAATATAAATAGGGTATAATATATGTTTATGGTAATTTAAATTAATGTTGAAGAAGAATTGTTACATATATATGTGTGTGTGTGTGTGTGTAATGTTAAATTGGGGTAAAAAATTGTTACTTGTGGATTTGGAATATCATAATTGTGAAATTAGAATTGAATCTTGGCAAGTTTGTATGAAATAACTGGGAGTATTTGGAATTTTATAATGCGGGTGTTGTCGGAAAATGAATTGGTAAAAAACGGCAACATTTGACGAATTCGAAAATTTTCTGTCAAATGTGTGTTTTTTGAAAGTTGTATATGTATAGGTATAGGTATGTATGAAATGATGGAATGAGGTGAATATGGTAATAAGTCTATTTTAGGAAATTCGTAAAGTGTTGAGTTTGGATAAGTGGATGTCATAGGAATATGGCAGCAAGAATTAAACCGTAAATAAAATGGATTGTGTTAATTTGATTTTAGGTACATATCATTAAATAGGAACACATTCAAGAGAGTGGGAATGGAAGTAAGTGGATCATGCATGCATTTTAATGCTTTGAAATTATACGATATTCAATGTTGTGATTAAAAAAAAAAATGTGATTTTAACTTTTGGTACGCCGATATGTTTTTATGAAATGAAAGTTGAAAATTAGGAATTTAAATATTGTAAGCCAATATCGCATTTAGAAAATAAATATGAAATATTATCAATGAGTGAAATGTTTGAATAAGAATGTATTTTAAGGCTTAGTCATTAGTTTTGCTATTCTGATCTAGTCGGGTCTCGTGTTAAATGAAAGGTTTACGGACTAATAAGAATTCTATTTAATGTGTTGTGCGCGTTTCTGTTATATGGATATGAAAATGACCACTACATGTGAAATACATAATTACGTTCTGAAACCAGGTCACCGTGGGTGCAGGTGACACTAACTAACTAAGTCGTTTTGAATGTGTTTGTACTATGAATAAATTCTATGTGATTTGGAAAAGTTTGAAAATATTTTGCTTGTTTAAACCTTTATATTCTATATTGCATCGACATTAAAACATGTATGATTTGCTTACTGAGATTATATTTTACTCTTTATTGTAAAAATTTTATTTTTCAAATAATAACACATAAGGGTGACCAAGTACGCAAGCGAGGGTACTGCGCGTATTTGAAGTTTTTGGATATATATAATTGTAGGTTAGCTAAGTAATGTGTATAGCCTTGTATGCATAAGGACTTTTGTAAATTGAATTATGTAAGGTTTGTGTAATGAAAGTGATGCATTGTATATTATATGTGAGAATGATATTTGAGGTTAAATGTATGTAAAATGAGTATGACAGTTAGTGGTATCAGAGCTTAGATTAGGATTCTGTAGACTTAAGGTTAATTAGGAAGCATAAGAATATATATATATATATATATAGGTAATAGTAATATAATAATGCATATTTGGCAATTATTTATTAATTTATTTATATTTATTGAGTATAATTGCGAATATTTCATGGAATCTAACCTTGTTTTATTTTGGATATAGATAGCTAAGACTAAGTACAACATATGGACGTGTGTAGAAAGAAGTGAACAGTGTGCTTTAAGTGGTGTTCTTATGAAAAATTTGAGGAAACTTTGGGAGGATAGGAATAGAGAGAGAGTGAGCTCCAAATATGGAGGGTATCGGAGTGATCGGAATGCTAACATGTGGTATTCAGACACTAATCCAGGTCTAGGAGTTTCTGAGGAAGTAAAGAATAACGCACTTAAGGGTTTAAGGGTTTACAGCAAGGGAGTAAATCAAAATGAACTTGTGATCCGGCGTATATACTGGATAAGGAGGTATAATAATGTTTTTAGAACCTCAAAAAGTTGGGCAAGAAGGCTGAATAGAAGCCTAAAGGGTAAGAGTAGTAGGAGAAGACAGGTAACATTGGCATCTTTTTCCTCTAAGGTAGAAATGCCTTTTGAACCACTGAAGACAGTGAGGAATCCAAATGATTGGTGGAGTGTTCGGTCTAGACCTATTAGGATATTTTATCTGTAGTATTGTGTATGTACTATAATCTTTTTGTAGTTATGACTTTAGTTATTAGGTTGTTCTTTCTATTGTACATTTTATGTAGCTACCCTTTTAAAAAGATTGTAAATTTTTATAGTTAATGTAAGAATGATCTTGTTATATTTTAATATAATGATATATAGCATGTTATTGTACTATAACTTTGTATTGAGGAATTGTTGAATTATATTATATTTACTTCTTAGCGGAGTATGGATTAATAAAGAAAATTCTAATGTATTTTGTATCCCTTGAATATTAATGACTTATATATCTCTAATATAATTATTTCAACAGAGGAGAATGTCTCGTAGAGAAAAATCAAAAACTAATGCATTGAGTTCAAAGGCCCCTTAAAATGTTAAAAGAGTAGAGGAGCCTGCAAGGGATGTTGGAGGTGAGAATCCTATCATTAACATAATGATGAAGATGATAGAATAACAAAATAAATTGATTAAAGCTATTGCTTCGAGGCAGTGGTGCCCTAAGAAGTGAAATGAGTGAGAACTGACTTAATGGTGAGGAGAATAGTAATAGGTTAGTAACTTTGGAGCAATTTAAGAAGTTAGATCCGCCGATATTTAGAGGGAGCATAAATTCAATTGTGGCGGAAGCATGGATTAAGCAAATGGAGAAAATATTTACAGCTCTCAGTTGTAGTGAGGAGCAAAAAGTAATGTTTGCTTCGTTTGTATTACAAGGAGAAACAGATCACTGGTGGGAATTCAAAGCTAGACTGCTGAGAACTCGATTGGAAGGAAGACCTATTACGTAGGAGTTATTTGAGGAAGCTTTCTTGGAGAAGTATTTCCCACAATGGGTTAGAGATAATATGGAGGCGGATTTCATAAGACTAGTGCAGGAAGATAAATCAATGATGAAATACAAGGTAGAATTTATAACTTTGTCTCGATTTGCTACGACCTTAGTTGCAAATGAGCAAAGTAAATGTAGGCTTTTCCTCGAAGGGTTGCGTCCAACAATCAAGTCACGGTTTTCTATCCTGAAATTGAATGTGTATACAGAATTAGTAGACCGAGCAATCATTGTAGAAAGGGATTTGGCGGAGTCTCAAAAAGCTCGAGAACAGTACATTAGGAAGAAAGGAGCTGTGATGCAAGGGTGAAGTAATAGTAGAACACAAAGACCTCCATTTCAGAGAGGTAGTGAAGGTAAACCTGTTCTTAGATGAGTTAATTTTAGAGATATAGGCAGTAACAGACAAGCAACACAGAGGATGCATACTCTCTATGAATCTTATGGGAAATTCCATCCTGGAATTTGCCATTGGGTGTCAAGAGCTTGCATTGGTTGCTGGAAGCAAGGGCATACAATCAAAAACTGTCCGAATAGACGAGTGGATATTAGAGATAGTGGAGTAGAAAACCAGAACAAGAAGCAGAAGGTACCGGGACGTGTGTACACTTTCACCAAGCAAGATGCACAAGCTTCGAACGAAGTAGCAACAGGTCCACCGACTCTTTTTAATAAAGAAGTTAAAGTATTGTTTGATCTTGGTGCCACCCATTCCTTTGTGTCATGTGCATTTGGTTGTTTTTCTGATATACCTCCTAAATTTTTGAAGTATGTGATGTTTGTGGCCACACTTATGGGTAAAAGTGTAATGATACAACGGGTTTACAAAGTCTGTAAAATTAGTATGGGGGAGTGGGAATTTATTGTAGATTTATTTCCTTTTGATATGTGTGATTTTGATGATATTTTAGGAATGGATTGGCTAGCCGCCTATCATGCGGTAATAAACTATTTTACTAAGGAAGTAGTATTTAACATTCCGAGTTAACTAGAATTTAGTTTTGGGGGGAGACGATCAGTGGTGAGTCAATGGTTGATAAGTGCAATTAAGGCCAGTAAGTTATTAGAAAAGAGTTGTGAAAGTTTCTTATCTTATGTGGTTAAGGGGGGTGAGACTGAGATGTGTGTAGATGATATTTCTCTAGTCTTAGAATTTCGAGATATGTTTATAGAGGATTTGCTTGGGTTACCTCCTGAAAGGGAGATTGAGTTTGGTATTGAGTTAGTACTAGGTACGTCACCATTTCTATAGTACCTTATAGAATGGCGCCTGTGGAGTTAAAAGAATTAAAGAGTCAACTACAAGAATTATTAAATTAGGGTTTTATATGATCTAGTATCTCACCTTGGGGTGCTCCGATGTCGTTTGTTAAGAAGAAAGATGATACCCTAAGATTGTGTATTGATTATAGGAGATTGAATCAAGCCACAATAAAGAATAAATATCTTTTACCTCAGATTGATGATTTGTTTGACCAATCATAAGGAAGGGTGTATTTTTCAAAATTGATTTGAGGTCAGGATATTACCAGATTAAAGTCAAGAATAAGGATGTATTAAAGACTGCTTTTTGTACTCAGTATGGGCATTATGAATTTTTGGTGATGCCTTTTGGTTAACAAATGCTTCAGCTGTCTTTATGGATTTAATGAATAAGGTGTTTCAGCTATATTTGGATTAATTTGTGATTGTATTTATTGATGATATATTGGTGTATTTGAAGAATGATGAGGACTATAAGAAATACTTGAGGATAGTGCTTCAAGCCCTTAGGGAAAAGAAATTGTATGCTAAGTTTAAAAAATATGAATTATGACAGAAACAAGTGGTGTTTTTGGGGCTTGTGGTGAACAATGATGGGATATCTATTGATCCGACTAAAGTTGAAACAATAGTTAATGAGAGCGACCCTCAACGGTCATGGAAGTAAAGAGTTTTTTGGGTTTAGCGGGATATTACTGGAGATTTGTGGAAGGTTTTGCTAGGTTGGCTTCACCCTTGACAAAGCTAACTTGGAAAGATACAAAATTTGTATGGAGTGAGGAATGTGAAAGAAGTTTTCAGGAGCTTAAGAATCATTTAGTGACAGCACCAGTTCTGACAATTCCATCTAGTGGTGGAGGATATGTGATATATAGTGATGCCTCAAAGAAGGTCTAGCTTGTGTATTAATGCAACATGGGAAGGTTATGGCTTATGCTTCTAGGCAACTTAAGGATCATGAGAAGAACTATCCTACTTATGATTTAGAACTGGCAGCGGTGGTTTTTGCTTTAAAGATTTGGAGGCATTATTTATATGGAGAAATTTGCCAAATTTTTACAGACTGTAAAAGCTTGAAGTATGTTTTTACTCAGAAAAAGTTGAATTTGAGGCAAAGGAGATGGTTGGAATTAGTAAAAGACTACGATTGTACAATTAATTATCATCTTAGAAAAAGCAAATATAGTGGCTGATGCCTTGAGTCGGAAGTCTTTGGGACAGCTGGCCACACTTATAACCACTCAGAGGTAGATTTTGTTAGACCTTGATTAGAAATCAAATTAAAGTAGTAAGAAAGGTTAATAACTCATATTAGCCCATTTGACAGTGCAACCAACATTAATCCAAAGGATTAAGGATGCTCAGAAAGCGGATCAATACTTGAAGAAGGTCTTGGAAGAAGTTCCAGGAGGTGAAAGAAGGGGGTTTGCAATAGCTGAGGATAGGGCATTATATTCGAAAACAAACTTTGTGTGCCTAGAGATGATGGTTTACAGCAGAAAATTCTGAATGAAACTTATAACTCTCAGTATGTTATTCATCTTGGTAGTACAAAGATGTATAGAGATCTTCGCACTAAATTTTGGTGGCCTAAGAGGAAACTTGATGTTGCACGATTTGTGGAGCAGTGTTTAACTTACCAATAAGTTAAAGCAGAACATCAGAGACCGTCATGTTTATCAAGGCCGTTGATGGTGCCAGAGTGGAAATAAGAATGCATAGCTATGGATTTTGTTGTGAGATTACCAAGAACTCTTAAGGGTTACAATGCAATATAGGTAATTATGGATAGGTTGATGAAATCAACATATTTTCTTCTTATATGTACCACTTATTTGATGGACAGGTATACACAATTGTATGTTAAAAAAATTGTTAGAATGCATGGGGTACCTGTTTTTATTATTTCGGATAAGGATCCACTATTTACCTCTAAATTTTGTAAGAGTTTTTATATGGCTATAGGTACCAAATTAAACTTTAGTATGGCTTTTCACCCGCAAACTAACGTTCAATCGGAGAGAACTATTCAGATTTTAGAAGATATGTTGCGGACATGCATGTTGGATTTCAAGGTTAGCTAGGATGAATATATACTATTGATAGAATTTGCATATAACAACAGTTTTCAATCTATTATTGGCATGGCTCCATATGAAGCACTATATGGAAGAAAGTGTAGATCACTACTTTATTGGAATGAGATTGGAAAAATGAAAGTTTTAGGGCTGGAAATTGTTCAACAAACATGTGAAGTGGTCAAGAAAATAAAAGAATGTATGAAAACGACTCAATGCAGACAAAAGAGTTATACTGATATCCAAAGAAAGCCTTTAGAGTTCGTTGAGGGAGAAAAGGTATTTCTCAAAAGAGGTCCAATGAAAGGGAAGTTAAGCCCTAGGTTTATTGGTCCATTTGAGATTTTAGAAAGAGTAGGGGATGTGGCTTATCGACTTGCTCTCCCACCATCTTTGTCTGAAGTGCATAATGTATTTCATATATCAATGCTGCACAAATACATTGCTAATCCTACACATAGGCTGAGTTATTAACCACTTCGGCTTAGAGAAGATCTGATTTATGAGGAGGTTCTTGTTCATATTTTAAACCATAAGGATCAGCAATTATGTTCCAAGAAGATCCTCTTAGTGAAAGTGCTTAAGAGGAATCACGATGTAGAGGAAGCCACATGGGAACGAAAAGTGAAAATTTGAGAAAAATAACCTCAGCTTTTCTAATGATGAAGAGAAGGCATATTAAATTTCGAGTACGAAATTTTTGTAAGGAGAGGAGAGTTGTAACACCCGCGATTTCCTTTGTAGAACTCATAATTATTAAGCAATGATATAAAATAAATATATGAGGATATTTTTGTAAGTTTGAAAAATGTAGTAGACATGATGAGTAAAAATAAGAATTTTATTGTTAACAAGGTCATTTTTAGAATTTTAGAATATGAATTAAAATAAAATTAAGTGGGCTAAGAATATAATATATATATATGTATTGGGCTAAATTTAATTAGTTAAGTCCAAACCCAATTAGTTAGGCTCAAACTTAATTAGTTAAGCCCAAGCCTAATTAATTATGTTTAAGTTTAAGCCCAAACCCAAGTTTATATATATGTATATAATAAAGTAAAATAAATAACTAAATGAATAAAATATTAAGTTTTGGCCAAAATTTTCTACACAATTATAACAATCCATTTGCTTTAATATAAACCATCCAATTGTCACAATTCTTTACATGTTTTGTAAGATGGATAAGGATGAATATAAAGACAAAGTTAGTAGAAAATGAAGTGGTGAAATATGGTCTCTTGGATTGATTGAATTCATCCAAGTCATCCATATTTCTAAAGTAATTAAATTAATTAATATTTTGTGTTAGTGAAAAATGAGGTGGCTAAATGTAATTCATTGGTTAGGTTAAATGAATTCTAGCCTTCCATGTGTTTGATGAATTAAAATATTAGTGTTTTTACTTTTCAAAATTGAAATGAGAAGAAGGCATTTGCGGGAGAGAAGAGAAGGCAAATTAGAGAAATGAGAAAAGAGAATGAAATGAAGAGAAAAGAAGAGGAAAAGTAAGGAAAAGGAAATTGGTAAGTTCTTTTAATTAGAATTGTTGTATTTTGGTATAGTATATTTAGTGAATTAAATTAATTGTAATAAGAAGTTAGAGTTTTTTTAATTAGACTTTTATTATGTTGGTATAGCATGTTTAGTGAGTTGAAATTAATTGTAGTAGAATTTATATTACTTATATTAAATTATAATTAGGAGATTTGAAATAAATATTGCTTTAAATTGTATATGATGTTGGAAATTGGTGGAAAGTAGAATATGTGTATGTTATGGATATATATGTAGTAGGAAATCAAAGATAAATAAATTCATATTTTAATACCTAATTGTAGCAAGAAAATTTGATATGGATAAATTCATGTTAGTAGTGTTAATTATAGTAGGAAATTAGATATTGACAAATTCATATCATTAATGTTAAATTATAATTAGAAAGTAAGAATGTATAAAGTTATATTATTAACGTTAAATTAAAATTAAGAAATTAGATGTCACACCCCTTTCACATACATTTAATGTCACGCCCTGACCTTGGGGTCCATCTGTGACAATCGCTACAGACCCTCATGATACATCCTCTATACCCGAACTATATCAAAAGAGGTTGTAAGGTTTTTCTGTCAACCCATTTCATACTGAAAACAGTTTAAACACAATAGGTCTCATCCATAGGTTCATCATCAAAGAATTGATCTCTATGATCAATTCATCCATAACAATTAACAATTGGTAAAAATAACATTAAGAACATCATTTTATAGTAGGGTTGAACAAAATAGGTACATTTACAAATGTATTTCAAGAATTTATTTACATTTATCTAGTGGGACATCTACACCTGTGAGTTAAATAAGAAACCTACCTAAATTATTGTACGCTTTCTCTACCGCTAACACCCGCTCTGCGAGCACTAATACTCTTAATCTAAAATTGTAATTGTGAGAGGTGAGTATACAACTATACTCAGTGAATAGATTCATACATACATAGATATACATCCATGCATATGCATTTTCAAATTCAAAGATATTGGAATTTTCATTTATATCATGTTTAAATACATATATACATTTCATATATAACAAATGAATGTAAATAAATAATTGGATGGTCTGCATTCATTTTTTTTAAACATCCAAACCGAGCTGGTCATACTATTTCAATCACTGCCCTAGCCGAGGCAACGTCAAAACCCATCAGTAAGCCTATTATGCATAAATTCATATGCAATGCAATCTTTATAAACAGAAAACCAGTTCTCAAGCATTGCAAAATCATTTAATTTATATAAAACATGCATTTTTTAAAAACCAGCCTGTTTTACTAATGTTGGCCTGAGTAGTCACATTGTGATACGCATGACTATCCTCACGTATCCATCAAGTCCATGAGATCCCTATCAAATCGCTAGGACTTTCCATAAAGTCTCTTAACTGCACCTAAGTACACGGCATACAGTAGACTTACCATGGCTTAACCTCCTTTATACAGCACCACTGTGGCACAAATAACCTCTGCTACCTCTCATAGGTTGTCCATCGATTACAACTCTATATATACACTAAATATCCTGGCCCACTGACCATACAGTAACATCCAGCCTTAATGATCTCACATCACCAATATACATGCATTCAAAACATTTCATATTAATCATTTATGCACAATGATTTTAAAACAGTAAAATAGAACAGGCCTCCCTGGCCAACGTAGCATGTATATTTAAACAATTTCAAACAACAGACCATTTATAACATTTACCCAATATCAATATAAAACAATAGTAAACATGTTCTTTTCACCAAATTTAACACACATGTATACTATATAAATATCACATGCATTTCTATTTATATAAAATGTATGTATAAATTCACTCACAGTTTGAGAAGGGTACTTCACTCCCTCTAACCATTCGTGCATCCATTCGACTTTACATTTGAATCCTTATGACCCAATACCACACATATATATACAATGAATTCCACAATTCCAAACAATTCAATATATAGGCATTAAATGCAATATTCGTGGAAAACATGCCTAAAATTCCTTAGTTGATTATATACATTACAAGGCTTACTAACCAGTGCCATTTAACTAATTTCTAACAACAAAATCCCATGGCAGTGAGTATCCTTAACTTGCACTTTCATCTAAAATGAATTATATACATTACAATTGTGAACCAACTCTTATTAGGTCATTACATACTCGAATTAGTGCTTACTCACATTTCTAGCCATTATTTTACCTCAATATGTTAAAATAACAACACATATGTCTATCATAATACTGAAACCATCATTTATTTACATCATTACACATTTCCTATACTAGTTTACTGAAATTCTTAAATAAATAGTAAACTCTAATTTTATCATGCTCATAATCTCCAAAACCGAACATCAAATGGGTCAATGAACTTACCGAGAACTTGCAAAAGTCCTTAGAAACCTTACATTGGCATTTAATTGGAGAATCATTTATTTTTCTTGAAACCCTAGCTCATTCATTGTTGTTTATAGTCCAAATGTGGCACCAAAATGTAGAGGAGATAGATGGCAATCACATGAGCATTCGATTGAACGGAAAATATAGGAATTTTGCCTGGTTTTGTAAGAAAATCTCCTGTAAGGGCGCTGCCCCTTGACCCTACTTGCTAACCGACTAATAAGATCGCCGAATGCATCAGTGTAGGACAATATACGGAAATTCAATATTCATTGAACTCAAATTCATCAATATTGTCATTTTACTCAATTTCCATATCATTAAACCAACTCAAATTCTCCTAAGCCTCGATGATGTTTCAATTAACATTATATATATACATGTGTAACATTAAATGTCTTAAATTGACTATTTTACCTTTATATTCAAAGGATAATGTTTAACATTTAACCTCAAATATCAATCTCACATTTAATATACAATGCATTACTTTTATTACACAAATCCTATATAGTTCAATTTACAAAAGTTCTTATGCATACAAGTCTATACATATTACTTAGCAATCTTACAATTACATATATCCAAAATCTTCAAATATGCCTAGTATCTTCTCTTGCGTACTTAGTCACCCTTATGTACTATTATCTGAAAAATAAAATTTTTATAATAAAGAGTAAGATATAATCTCAGTAAACAAATCGTACATATTTTTAATGTCGATGCAATACAGAATATAAAGGTTTAAACAACCAAAGTATTTAAAAATTTTTCCAAATCACATAGAATTTATTCATAATATGAATACATTCAAAATGACTTAGTCAGTTAGTGTCACTTGTACCTATGGTGACTCGGATTCATAACGTAATTACATGTTCTGCATGTAGCGGTCATTCTCATATACATATAACAGAAAGGGGCACAACGTGTTAAACAAAATTCTTACTAATACACAAGTCTCGCATTTAACACGACCCAACTAGATCAGCATGGCATAACTAATGAGTAAGCCATAAAATAC
>JAXCLQ010062624.1:0-15885 GCA_035584115.1 Cedrela odorata | reverse complement strand
TGCAGCTTTCGTGGGCGTGAAACAAGCGGAAAAACCGAGAAAGTGAAATTTGCGTGAAACGATATTACTTCCTGCAGGAAGAAGCCGCGACTATCGGACTTATACAGGCGAAGATCATCAATCTCCACTGCAATTATAGTTAATGTCTAGTATCTTCTTATACAACAAATATATGTTTACGATCGAGGCAGGTGTTGTGACTTTTAGTGGGAGTGTACGAGTGAATAGGCTTAAACACGATAGTTCTAAATGGACTCAAATATGTCCATAATTTAATTTTTCAGATCTTCTCTCCTAATTTATTGATGGACCTAATTCTACAAGATAAGCTTGAATTGGTGGTTTAGATGGGATAATGGTAGATTATATACAATGTTATTTGGTGTAAATAGGATTTGACGGGATTGTATTTGATCAATAAATTCAAATTTCACTAATTAAAATTCATTTAATTCAATATTAATACAGATATTTTGTATTGTTATTTAAAATATTTGTATCATTAACTAATTAGAACAAATTTGGAGGAGTGCTAATAAATTATTTAAATATTAATTAAATGAATTATTCAATACTGTATATTTCTCTAAGAACCCTTAAAGAAATATACAGTATTATTAATAGTAGAGATGATGAATACAAGAGGGGGGCCAAAAGGCCAGAATAAGTTGAATTATATGAAACGAAAATTGGGAACTCCCAAAAATTAAGTAAAAGATCTC
Organism: Cedrela odorata; assembly: GCA_035584115.1. Classification (NCBI taxonomy): domain Eukaryota; kingdom Viridiplantae; phylum Streptophyta; class Magnoliopsida; order Sapindales; family Meliaceae; genus Cedrela; species Cedrela odorata. Next base: position 15,163 of record JAXCLQ010062624.1, on the reverse strand, counting down.
TCGGAATGCCTTGTTGCGAAGAATTCCACCGAATAAAATCGCTACTTATCTGATGGATTGGATTGCGCCCACGGAGATTTGGCATACGATGTAACTGAACTACCCTTTATTGTTAAGTTATATATAGTTCAGTCAAAATTCAGTAGTGTTAAGTTATATATAAAAGAAGAAATCATGTCCTTATTTACAAAAAAATATATAAAAAATAAAGAACCCAAATATTGTTACCTCATTGTCTGACGGACAAAATACTGTAGTAGGCTTGCTATGGGGTTGAGCATAATAAACACTCAACTTATAGAATTCGATTTCTTTTCGAATAAGGGCTGGATGATTTTGAGCTCAAAATTTAATTTCAAAAGCTACTTAAGCTTTAAATTATGCATAAAAAAAAAAATTGTACATTGTACATTTTTATATGATAATTTGTTGCATAATTTCCTTTTTTATATTTCTTTCTTAATTTCCTTTTTTATATTTTGTTCTATTATCCGAAACATGCATTCCTGTTTTCAACTTCACAACAGTCTACAACTATCTCTTCAACTCTAACCACAGCTTCCATGGCTCAATTGACAACCCGAGACCGATAGGTCGGGGCCGGTACACAAGCGGATGTCCCCCAACATGTCGTTATCCGATGGCAGAAGGGCTCGCAATGGCTCGAGGTTCACCGTAAGATTTCCGTCAAGATAATCTCCGACGTGACATACTATCCTGTTTTTAGAGACCACTGTAGGCCTCCGTGTTACATGGATGAGCACTTCTTGGCAACACTTGTGACCAAGATTTGTTCGAACATGAACTCGGGTAAAAGCATTACTTGGATAGATTGGTCTAGAGGTGGATCACATCCGACAACATTTGTAAGAAAAGATGTGTCGGATAAGTTTCTGACTTGGATTAGGCATGGATTTAACTGTAGTTACAATGGTGTTAAAAGCACAATGTGCTTCCTTTTTGCTAGGAAGTTTCATCCCAATACTCCTGATCCATTGCTAAGGATTGCTCCAGCTTTGCTAGGATTTGATCCTTAGAAAAATATATATGGTTAGCTTAAAGTAATTTTCCTCTAGTCATGTTGCTGATTTATAGAGAGATCTTAGCTGTAGGAAGTCTGGGAGTATAGAGAGATTATGTTTTCATTAAAAATTATTCTTCTTACAGGCCAATTGGGCGATGTAAATAATCTTATTTTAGGCTATGTCCTCCCACCTACACAAAATTAAATCCTGTGGGGTTTTTTTTTTCCTCTAAAGTAATTTTTATCAACTTTTCCTTAGAGCTTTCCTGTCTCATCTTTGATTACAATATACTATCCAACCCCATCAACAAATGAAGTGAAACGAGCAATTATCAAATTTAATTTACGGAACACCACACAAAAACATCACCGTATGATATTTAGGCTTCCTTTGATATTTTTTTATTCCACCTAATTTAAAAGTAAAGTTAAAAATATATTTAATAATATCAAAATTTAGTGTAACTCATTCATTTTTTCACTAATATTTACATTCAGTTTTTTTTTTTCTTATAATATCTGTAATTTAATAATCATCACATCAAGTCTCATTATTAAATGAAACCTTCGTTAGCTCTCTAAAGAAGTAATTAGATTTTTATAGTTTAAAAGTCATCACATCTCACTACTAAACCAAACCTTAATTAAGTCATACAGGAAGCAATTGGATATAAAAATGATATTAAAATCTCTAATTTTCTTAAGTTATTATTAAAATTAAAAAAAAAATAAACTAACAAAAATATTACATGCATAATATAAATTGTGGTATTTGGATTGATTAAGACTTCGTTTGGTTCTTACAATAAATCTTTATTAATTTCGCATAATGATTTGTGATTTTTGAAGAGAATTATTGATTGTCAGTAAAGTTTGTGTTAGGTATATTGTACAAAAATAGATTGTTATATTAAATCTAACTTGAATTTGATACGTTTAGAGAAAGTCCCTTCGTTATCATACACTTGCAGTAACTTAGTCTTAACTTCATGAAGTTAAATCATTCAATAAATCACACTCAAACATGGGTTTCCATATACGGAATTTGAGGAATTTTTCATTTTCTTGTGGGTTTCCTCGTTAATTTCTTAATTAATCTTTTTTTTTCGAATGAAGTTAATTTTATACTTAATTACATTTATTGTTATAGTACTTTAACCATCTAAGGGAAGTTTTAATTTGTAATAATTAAGCTCTTTAATTATCGAACATAAGTTTTGTAATTAAGTGCATGAATTCGTTTGTACTATGTATCCCTAACTTTTGATTCCATTACTTTTCTTTTTCTTTCTTATTATTAAATTTAGTTTACACTAAAATTGATGAGTGTTAGTATTTAAATAAAAAATATATTATTAAAAATAATTGAAGTGCACATCTATAGATATTTTGGTATATATAACATCCTTAATATAAGTTATCCAACTATATTTTAATTAATGTTTAACTTGGAGATCAATGAAGTAGTAAATCTTAATTATATTTTTATTTTAGAATGTTGTTATATACCTGACATTCGTGACAAGTCTTTGCCACCTGAACTGCATCTTGTTAGAGTGTCAATTAGTAATACCTTTGTTTCAGAACCCGCAATTTTGATATAAATTGAATTTATTAAATTTTAATTAATAACAAAGTTTCAACATAGTTTGTTAGAAATAAATAATAATAAATAAATAAATAATCGAGGTTACGCATGTGTAATAGCCTGAAATTGAGGCATGGAATTTAAAATATATCTAAGTATTTGATTATAATTGATGTTCCAAGATTTTTTATTAAATTAATAAGACATTAATTTTAGTAAGTGTTGGTGCTATAGGAAATTTACTTGAAGCAATAAGTCTTGTAATTTAATATAATAAGATTATTTAATTTTGGTACAAGTATTATATATATATATGCAATCGAGGTTAAAATAATAATATTAATAAATTAATTAATTGAGCCTAAATTAATCTTTAATCTAAAAATAATAATAATAAATATCAAATTTTAATTTTATGTTAAGTTAAAAATTAAAGCCCAATTTTTAGTAGGATTAAAGTCCAAATTGTGTGAATAGTTAAGTCTAAAATTTTGTTAATTTTAAGCCTAAAGAATTTATGGATATAATGGTCATTTTGAATTTCTTTTTTTTTAACTTTCTAGAACAATCAAGATTTATAAGGAAGTTAAAAAGGGTAATCAAGAAAAGGGAAAGAAAGTTTCCGTGAAAGAAAAGGAGAGAGAGAAGAAAGGCATGAGAGAAGGAAGCAATCCCATGAGAGACCAAAATAGGAAGAAAGAAATTTTTCGAAGAGAAGATAGGGAAGAATGAACGGGAAAAAGGAAAGAAAAAGAAGAAGTTTATTTTAAACAAAAAATAAAAGAAGATGATTTGATCTTACTGATTTGGTTTGGATGCTTTTTTGGTTTTGTGATCTTTGATTGATGGAATTAGTTGGTTGGGTTGCTGGAAAAAAAAAAGAAAGAAAAAGAAATATAGAATACGTAGAGAAAGATGGAGAAAAGGAGAAGAAAAGGAGAAATAAGGGAGAGACGAAGAAAACCTGTGAGCAATGGAAGAGAGCAAGCAAACCGAGAGGAAAATGAGAGGAATTGTCGAAGAAGAAGAGGAGAAAGACTAGAAGGATAAGGCAAATACAGAAGACAAAAAAGAAAGTGGAGGCTAAGAATGCATTGGAGAATTATACTTACAACATGAAGAACACAGTGAAAGATGAAAAACTTTCCGGAAAACTTGATTCATCCAACAAGAAGAAGATAAGGGTGCAACAGGTGATGGTTCCTTTCAAATAGCGATGTTTGAACTGATATTTATTTCACTTAACCTTTTAATTTACTGCAGTTGACATCTAATAGTCATGCTTATGATAAAGAAGGTTGGTGTCTCTCTCTTTCTGTATCTCAAGTCGAATATTTCTAAAAATGTTGTCGAGGTGGTAATGTAATTTATGGAGTGCAGGATCCGTAGTGGACTATAATAGTCTTGTCTTTAAGTGCTGCAATTTGGAGTTTAAGTCCATTTTATGGCCATCAAATTATAATAAATCTGTCCACTTCTAAATTTTTTAAGTACTAGTCATGCATCTGAATTCAAGGCAGATTCATATTGTTTAGTCATGCATTTTATTATTTTTATAAAAATAACGTTGTTGTGGGATGATTTAGTTCCTTGAGGCTAATAATGGGAGGATTTGCTGTGGCATTCTCGTGAGCTTTGGACAAGAATATAAAATTTTATTAAGGATTGATCTTGCCTCCATTTTCGGGGTATAAAGGGTTCACATGAACAACATTGGCCTTAATTTAATTATTGTATATGAAACATGTGGTTGCATCTACATTGCAAACTAATTATCAAGCTTTCACTTTTGATATAGTATATGCATAGTTCGTCTTTTTTGAGAAAATTAAATGTTAAAATAAGGAGGCTGGGACGTAATTTCTTTTCTGGAATTAACTGGAGACGACAATACTTACTAATTGATGGTATTGAATGTAGAGTAGTGAACTGCCACCAAATTGCTGCCTTAATATTTTCTCAAAAAATAATCACATCAGGGAGATTAGGTCATTAAACTTGGTAATTTGACCTGTTAAACTATTTTCCAAACAAGTCTCAGGTTGCCTATTATTTTTTTTCACTAGTTATATAAAATCTAACCTAAGTTCGGTATTTGAATTATAAAATAAGTTATAGATATTTGATTAATACACCGTAAAATTCTAGGAAACTAAATATAATTACGAGCAACCTAGCTAAAATTTAGAATTTTTTGAGAAACGATTCATCCTCCATAGGTTTTAGAAAGAATTGTTTAATGTTGCATTTTAATTTGTCAGAAATCTTATAATTACGAAATAGGGTTTCCGACATCGGTTTTTAGCTCCGTAAAATTATTTGTAAACCAGACACAACATAAGGAAATAATATATCCAAAAATTAAAATTTTTCATGTAAGAACGAAGTCGTAGAAAATTTTAAAATATAGGTACCTTGTTTCGGCACCGCACACTGTCACGTATCTGCGCAGTGTGTGGTAAATTGATCATAACTTGAGCATTAGGAATCGAAATTAGGATCCGTAAAAGGATACAAAAACTAGACATAACAAGGAATAAATAGGCAAAAATTAGATTTTTTCAATGAGGAGCAAATTTTCAAAAAATTAGAAAAGCTCACTGCTCTGTTACAAAATTCGGTTAAAACAATATTTATTTAATTAAGTGAAAGTTTGGATATAGAAATCCAAATGAAATACCGTAAAAAGCCATGTAATTTAGACATATTAAGAATTTGATTTAAAATCCATTACCAATCGATACCAGCAAAAAGATGAAGTTATTCCTGTTGTGGATAGATGTTGTTTAGGATAAATAGGATAGAAGTTGTAATTTTTCCGAAGCAGGTAACGATAGTCCAAGACTCTCATATTGTCTATTAATAATTAAGGTCATGTGTGGTATATTTCTTAGTTTATGTGGCAAGTATGTGGTATTTCGGGTTTTAACAAAAGAGCATATACTTGTAGGTAGTCGATCTAGTCAACCATCGGCGTGGTTGCAAATTGAAAATGGTTTAGCACAAACTGTGAGTGGATATTTTATTTTCAAAATGTTTGATTTTATGAATGTTTTAAAAAAACCTATTAAAATAAATATTTTATCATATATTTCTGGAATATTGGTTAGACAAGTATTTAGAAAAAAAAAATGTTACGAAAATTTAGTTGAATTGTTAAGTTATTTACAAATCCAGTATTTTGAATATTGTTTATGAATGAAAATTTATATGTTTGGAGTAAGAGTAAATATTTAGAAAAATATGTGGATATTTATAAAATGTTATATGGATGAGTGATTTGAAATGAAATGATTTATATATTGATATGTGGTAAATTGATTTGTGTTGACATATGAATTATATGATAAACATTGTATGAAGATTTCATGTTTGAGATTTGGGTGCAAGTACTCAGTTGAGCGCGTCTGTGCACAGATTCTGCCCTTACCTAAGAAAGGGGTAAGGGAGAAGTTACTATATTTCTGCCTTACCTACCCGGGAAAAGGGTAAGGGAGATGTTACCATTTCTGCCTTTATCATATAAGAAGAAACAAATAAGAGGTTGCGGCTGGATAAGTCAATGTTTGGCACCGCATTTACTTATCCAGGCCAACGCTAATGAGTGAGCTAAATTATTTTATGCACTGATGTAAAATAACTCGTTAGCAGGTTTTGAGATGTTCGTCAGCAGCGCACTGGTGAATATTTCAATTGATAGTTTCCTAGCAAGCTCGGACACTTATTTGAACATCCGCATATTAATTTGTATACATTGAATCATTTCATTATGTTTTATTGTTTAAAGTAAATATTTTTAATTAACTGTGAAATTTTATATTTTAAAACTTATATTCTTACTCCTCATTTACGTTTTCTTATTTTAATTTTATCCACTCATTGGGTCCTTAGGACTCACTCCCCTTACCTTTTAGTATTGCAAGATGGACAAAGATGGACAGATATTTAGAAAGAAAAGGAAAATGATTTAATACGAATGGGACACAGACAGAGGACAAGGAGTACGCACTGTAGTCATTAGAATTTATGGGTTCATCATGCATCGAGAGTCTTGCATGGTTCAAGTTTTTTTAAGTTATAAATTTGAATGTATAATATATTTTTCAATATAACTTGTTATAATTTATAGAAAATTTTATTTATTCCATAATTGGGTTTATTGCCCATATGTGAATTATGCATTGTGTCTAATAATGTAATCATGGATTTACATGTTGTACTTGCATGTAGATAAGCTATGAGAGGCTTAGGGTGACGGTGGAATTCGTTACCTACTGGTAACATCTTCGGGTATGGAAGTGTTACACTCAGAATCTTGTATACCATAGACCGAGATCCCTCATGTCCCCTGCATACTCCACGATGGATTTTTTCTAAAATTTAAGTCGCCTCTTCAGGTCTGAGGCATATGATATTTGAAGTGCTGCAACCCCATTCGTACAAATCCATCTATAACAGTATATCTCGCCAACCTGTTTTTTATCTTTTTCGCCTCATCTTTGTTATTTGAAAGCCTTCCTTCTTGGATGTAAGATCTTATCTTTTCAATCTAGCAATGACAAAGGTCAAGCTGAGCTATGAAAAGCTGATTAGTGCTTTCATCAGTACTCTTTTGCTCTAGTACTTCGATTAGGACCGAGGCTAGAATACTTCCTTTAAAAGTATAGCTAATTTTGCTAACATGTCTGCCCTAGATTTTTCTGATCTCGGGATATATTTTATAGTAACAATCTTCAGAGTGCTTAGGAGTTGCTTAACTTTCTCTAAGTAAGCCTGCATGTTGTTTTCCCGAGCCAGGAATTGTTCGTCTCTTTGGCTGGCTATTAGTTGGGAATTATAGTGGATGTTTAATCCTATGATTCCTAATGCCTGAGCCAACTTGACCCTTATAATTAGAACTTCGTACTCCACCTCATTGTTAGTAACCTTAAAGTTGAATTTTAAGGAATTTATTACCTCGATTTCAACTAAGCTTACAAATAACCCCAGCTCATCCTCCTTGCGCATTCGAGACTCCATCAATAAAGAGTCCTTAGATTAGCTCGGTTATGCCTGGGACAGTTGGATCTTCTTGTCCTTGATCAAAATGATTTTCCATAATTTGGTGGACGAAAAGATGCTCAGCTACTGACTTCTCAGCTATAAAGTCTGTTAAAGCCTGCCTTTTTATTGCTTTTAAGGGTTGATAGCTAATGTCATACTCGCTTAGCTCAACTAACCACTTCACTAACCGACATGATAGGTTGGGTCTATGTAGGATCTTGCTCAGGGGCTGATTTGTTAGTACCACCACCTAATGGGTCTATAAGTATGGTCGCAATTTTCTTGTTGCTAATGCCAGCTTATCTGGTAAGGAATATCTTGTCTTGGTGTCCAACAGTACCTTGTTGGTGTAATAGATTAGATGGTAAACCTTCTCAGCATCCTCCTTTACCAATACCAAACTCATGGAATGGTCGCTCACTGTAAGGTAAAGGTACAACACATCTTTTGCTTTTGGACTTGTCAAGTATGGTGGTGATGCGAGGTACTGCTTCAGTTCCTAGAAACTATGTTCGCACTCCTCAATCCATTCAATCTTCTTTCCCTTATTCATGATATAAAAGAAAAGAAAACACTTGTTCGTTGCTTTGGACAAAAACCTGCTTAACGCTACCAATCGCCCTGTTAGACTTTGAGTTCCTTAAGGATGGATGGGGACTTTAAGTCCAATATAACCTTAACCTTCTGTGGATTGAATTCTATGCCTCGTTCGCTGACTATATATCCCAAGAACATCTCAGCCTAGACTCTAAATGTGCACTTCTCGGAGTTTAGTTTCATATTATATCTTCTTAGATAGGAGAAAGTTTCCTTCAAACATCTTAGGTAGTCTCGGGCATTTAGAGATTTAGTGATCATATCATTTACATAAACCTCCATGGTTTTCCCGATTAACGTCTGAAAACTCGATTGACTAATCTTTGAAAAGTAGCCCCTACATTCTTTAGATCGAAGGGCATTACCTTATAACAATATAACCCCTAGTCGGTGATGAACGCGATCTTCCCCTGATCTTGTTCGTGCATTCGGATATGATTATACCCTAAGAATGCGTCCATGAAATTTAGCAACTCATGCCCGTCAATCGAGTCTACTAGCTAATCAATCCTGGGAAGCAAAAAACTATCTATGGGGCAGACCTTATTCAAGTTTGTGAAGTCCACGCACATTCTTCACTTTTTGTTAGCTTTCTTGACCATCACCACGTTCGACACCCATTCCAAGTAGTATACTTCCCTAATAAACTTAGCTTTTATCAATTTATCTACCTTGACGTGCACTATTTCTCTTATTTCAATGTTAAATGGTCGCCTCTTCTATTTCACCGATTTGTACTAGGGATTAACTGCGAGTCGATGGGAAATTATCCGAGAGACAATTCCTGGCATGTCTTTGTGTGTCCAAGCAAACACATCCATATGTTGTCTCAGAATATCCTTAAGTATTTCCTTCTTGCCCTCAGAAATATGAGAGTCAATTTTAACTGTTTCCTTAGGAGCTTCTTGGTTCAAAATAACTGAATCAAGCCCTTCCATTAGCTCTAATACGAATGGTTTGTTATCTTGCTCATCCTCATGGCCCAATCTTTTCATCTCTGTTCGTTTAGCAAGTTCTTGTTATTGGCTTCAAGAACTTCTTCCTATGGATGTTTTGACAAGCAATTAGAATTTTATGTGGAGGTTAAGAAACAAGATTGAGCCTATTTTTGACTCCTTTTAATGATTCTGATCCCTTTTCCTACTCAAAATTTTAACTTCAAATAATGGATGCTCTCTACTGCCTTCGTAATTCTGAAGAAAGGTCTCCCGATGATCATCGTGTAAGGCGTTCTAAGATTAATCACCTAGAATCTAACCATCGTAGAATTTTGATATGGCATTTCTCCCATGGTGATAGGTAGTTATACTATCCTCAGTGGGTAAACGCATGATTCCCCAAAGCCATGAAGAGTAATCTCGGTGGGCCTTAGTCTTAAATCTTTGATCCTCAAATAATATAAAGTTTCTTTGAATATGATGTCGGCCGAGCTCCTTGTGTCTACCAAGATTCAGCTGACCTAAATTGTTCCTAGCGTTGTGTCAACATTAGTATCAGAGCATCATTGTGTGAGCAGTGTACTCCCACCTCATCTTCATCCATGAACATGATAGGTACTAAAGCTATTTTTTGCTTCTTCTTAACTCGGACATTCATGACGTGAATGTCTAAGGCTATATTTGGCAGCAAATACCACGAATAGTTCCTTTTTGATATATTCAAGTTTCCTGCCAATGTAGTCCCTCCTAAGATCACCAAGGTTCGCTCCTCATGTCTCTTCTCATGCCGATCTCTTGATTCGAGGTTTTGAGTTCTTCTCCATTACTTGCTATGAAATTGGACAAGTAATTGTTTCGAATCAGCATTTCAAAACATTGATCAGTCAAGTGTCCAACACTTTGGTGGAATTTGTAAAACTTATTCTTGGTGTTTTTGCTCAACTTAGTTTTAATAGGGCGAGGTTCTATCAATATGGTTTCCCGCCTTTTGATTTCCTGGTAGACTTGTGAGAGTGAGACGTTTAGGGGAGTGAAAACTTTATCCCCCTAAACATGAACTATCCTTTTGCCTCGTCCCTTCTCGGCCAACGATATCCTTTCGGAAAAAATTCGTCTCTACCTTCTGCTGTCCTATTCTATTCCCAAGCTTGTCTTTCCTTTTTGTCAAAGTCTCGAAAATTTATCCTGTCGTCACACCTTTTTCTCGAATCAATCCTCAAGTTTCGCATCTCACCGCGTGGTGGTGGTCCAAGGGCTTTTTCTTTTTTTAATTTAAGGGTAACCTAATCCTTGATCTCGATCTCGTTCAACAACTTCTTCCAAGCTATTTCATAGGTAGTAACAAATGATTTTCGCATAGCATACCTTCCTCGATCCACTCATAAACCTTTCCTAAAACCTTCCAAAGTTAGGGAGTGATGATAAGCCCCCCAACTCAATTACTTCGTTATAGTATCTCTTGACGAAATTCCTAAGACTTTCACCTTCTCCTTACTTCATGAGCAATAACAAATTAAGGGTTTTAAGGCTAACAGTCGCCCCTCTGAATTCGTTAACAAACACCTCGTACAATTGCTCAAAGCTACAAATATTACCATGGGTTAAACTAGTGAACCACTTCCTTGCTTGTTCTTCTAGAGTTAGAAAGAACAAGCAACACATCTAGGACTCATCTAACCTTTGGATCAACATCATCTCCCTAAAAAGATCCATATATAGAGACGAGTCTATTTTTCCCATGAAAGGGTTTATCTGCAGCATCTTAAATTCCTAAAAAGAACAAGATTCAAAATCTTTTGGGAGAAAGAGGATCTAGAGTGGAATCCCATATGTGATACGGACTCATCATCTCTTCTCCGCTCTTGTCTCTTTTAGTCTTCTAACTCCTCGACTAACTTTTTGACACAAGCCTTTAGATTATCAACCCGGTTATTATTTTCCCTAGACCTCCTTCTTCAAGGTAAACTTAGTAGAGAGCCTTCTCTCTCTTTTCGTCATTTTTTATTAAGAAACTTCATCATGTCCTCGAGACCAGAACTGTTATTTGACCCCATCTTCACCTTGTAGCTCCCTAAGTGGGCGATTGAAAACCTTTCGTTTTCCTTTTTCAGTAGCTATATACTTTCTCTTGAGGGTGTTCTGCAGGAAGTTGGTTTCATGGTTCCTAGTGTGTGAAGCATTGATAATGTAAAGCTCTTGGAATGCTACTTTCCACTGCTTTTGCAGGTATAGACATCTCCAACTCTTGAGAAACAGCCTGGAGCATCCTCTTCATTCTTGCCACTTCCTCAACCAAAGCTTGGATCTGCCTATCTTTTTCTGCATGTTGTCTTTCATTATTGACCAGCCTCTTAGCTAACCATTTAGTTTCTATGATTCCTTGGTTGAAGCGAATTTGATGTGGCAATGAAGCCTCTGAACCTTGATTTGCGCCTTTCAAAGGTGGCGACCGGCTATCATTATTCTGATTAACCGTCATTGTCTCTTTAAAGGGGTCATCGTGAGGATTTTCCCTTGCCACTGCTCAGTTTCTTGTCGCATAAGTTTGGGAGGTTGCCATGATTTTCTTTTAACGATGGTTTCTGACTTTTTATTTAAGTCCCCACAGTCAGTGTCAGATGTTGATGCAGCAAAAATTCTTTCTTCAATTCTATGCACCAGAAATAATTTTTGTCTCCTTACTTGATAGTGTGTTCAATTTGCAATCACAATAAAAACCTAAAAGGGTAAAAGCCGGTTGTCTGGTGAAAATCCTTCAATGCTTAAGTCAAAGTTTTGTTTTATATTTCAACACAAAAGAGAAAGAAAATATAGGCTCTTAATACTAGTGTTTCATGATGTGTACCTGATTGTCCTTAATCTCCTTTTTATAAATGTTTGTGTCTCTCGAATTTAGTAGGATTTTATGGAATTTAAAAACAAGTATATCGTCGTGCAAAAATCATGAAGATTCTATTTGATAAGCAACAGTTTTCCAAATTTTATGGGATCTTGAGTTCTTCTTACAGAATATATCTACTAGACATAGGATCCTTATTATGGAATACGTTTATTGGATTAAAAATTCTTATTATGGAAGAATTTGGAAGAATTTGGAAAAAAATCAAATCCTCCTTAAATGCGTAACTGTTGAGAGGTCTCGGAAACCCTCATTCGAAGTTCCTTTACACACTTAAGATAAGCTCAGATGCTGCATGTCTTGAAGTTCCTTTACACACTTAAGATAAGCTCAAATGTTGCATGTCTTAAACCTTTATCAACTGTAACTGAAACCTTTACAAAGAGATCTCAGGATTAGATTTCGACATGAAGCCTTCTAAGTGACCTTAAGAGATCTCGACTCTCACTATTCCTAAAATCTTTGCTATCCTTTGGGCAGTTCTTTTTGAATCAAGTCAGACCTCAGGACATTCCTCAACTCCTTATAAAATTTTATGCTAAAGCTCGTGGCCTAGGGTCGTATACCCAACAATTTTTTAAATATAAGTAATTAAATTTATTAAACATATATATATATATATATATATATTAAAAGGTTCGTTCTTGGAGATTGCTTGAAAAAAGCCTTTGTGAATAGAGCCAGAAACAAAAAAGTGTGAAAAGTACCTATTAATTGAGTTCTTTAATTTCACTTCACTTAGTGATTGAATGAATAAAAAGTGCTACTTTCGTTAATTTTTTTCCACTTCCGTTTGTGATTGTGATTAACAAACTGAGTTTACCAAAGCACCAAACGTAACCGAAAAGAATCATATCACAATCATATCACAGATTACAAAACAAAACCTTTGGTTCCTAAGTGAAAGGAATCAAAGTTCATTAAGTGTATCTCTTTAAGCTGTAATTAATAACAATTACTTTCAACCATAATAAAAGAATGTCGGTCTCTCAAATTTCTTCAGTTGCTTTTCGTAAACCATTTTCTGGGGAAAATCTTCCTTCTAATATCCTCTCCCTTGCCTTACTCACCTGCAGTAACAAGGTGCACCAATTGTAAGAAAAATCAACTTAAATTATGGTAAAATACAACCAAATTAGAATCAACTTCACAATTTAAAATATTACTTATGAGATTTTATCAGTTGAACCACTTGTCCCTTGTCTTAGAATGTTACTCTATATACTATAATAAATGAATGCATAATTTAAAAACTAGGCAATTTTTGGTGACCAAGTAAAGCCAATAAGAATGTTGGACTACAGCCACTTATAACATCAGTTTCTACAGAGAATTAAAAGTAAGAGGGTGGACCTGCTTTTCCCAGTTTGTACGCTTTGTTATGATTAAAAGCAAAATTGTTTGCAAAAAGGCACCAGCTTGTATTCCAATCCAAAGTCCTGGTCCTTTCAACTTCAAACAGAAACCCAACACGGCAGCAATTGGAATTCCACATAGATAATATGTGGCCAGATTGACATAAGCCCCTAAATCTTGCCAACCACAACCCCTAGCAACACCTGATTTCAATGAAACACCAGAAAAATGAATCACAGCAAAATTAAGCTTAGTTTGAGACTGTTGTGCTTTTATGAGTAGTTTTATTTAACAGCAGCTTGTATGAAAGGCAAGAACTAACCTGAAAGAACACATTTCAAGCTATCCAATATGATTGATGAACATATGAGAGGAGCCATGGTTGTAACATAGTCCACAACTTCCTTTGTGTTGCTAAAAGCATAGCCAAAAATTGGCCGACTGGTAAACAGGGTTGCAATAACTATAATAGACTCTGAGACTGCAAGAACCATCACGGCTTTAACAGCTAGGGCAGCTGCTTTCGAATTTCCTGCTCCTAATTCATTCGAAACTCTAGTGCTGTAATCCACAGGGAAAAAAAATCATCATATAACCTATGAAGACATTTTGACATTTTGTTTGAGACTATTGCGCTATTGCGCATTTAATGTGTGTTTTATATGACAGTGAAAGTGTATGGTAGATGCCTAATTTTTCTTGATAACTAATATTCATCACCCACTCACACAATTATACTTTGACGGCTAGTGATTTTATTTTACAGCACAATAGTAATCAAACCTTGCAGCAGCACTAAGTCCTTCTGGTATTGTGTTGAGAGTGTATATGGTTGCCAAGCTGTTTAGGAAAGGAAATATGCATATTACAAAACAGTTGAATACAAATTCAGGTTATGATTTGAAGTTGTAGTCTAGACAGAACTTACCATACAGACAAAACCGAAGTTTCAAGCTTTGGATTTGGAAGAAGCCCGGACAGAATGATGATAATCTCAAACGCCCACCAATCCAGGCTTTCTCATGAAAACAAATATGAAAAGAGAAAATGAAAAAAGAAATTGACTCTCTTTTCAGAACTAAAAAGAAGAATGGGAAAGAAAATTAATTACCAGGTCATACAAGTAGAAGGAATTGCAAGGCGAAAGAATTGTCCGATTCCGAGGAAAATCTCCATAGAAACCGGGACCCGAGATTTTGCACAGCTTGGAGAGTACTTCATGTATAATCCGAGTAAGAGAACATTCAACCAATATGACAGACCAATTGACAAAGCTGCTCCAAGGTTAGCTAGTCCAGACTTAAATACAAGAACCCAACAGAGAATTGTGTGAAAAATAAAGGTAAGACAAGAGCTTATGAGCAAGGGAATGATCAGACTTTGAGCTTGAAAATATCGAACGATTACTTGAAGAGCTGTATAACCAAAGAGTGCAGGCACAAGCCAAATTGTAAATCTACCAGCTTCTTGTGAAATTAGAGGGTCTTGGCCCAAGAACGTGAGTATTCCACTCATGTAAATCCACAAGAGAGATAGAGGAAGACAAGCTAAGATGAGGCAGAAAAGAGCCGTGTAAGTTTGGATTCCAAGTTTCTGATATTGCTGAGCTCCATAGGCTTGGCCATTTAATGTTTCCAGTGTTGTTGCCATTCCATACTGACATTATTCAACATGGTATCGGACGCACGTAAGAGAAATACTAAATATAAAGATTCAAT
>JAXCLQ010062593.1:0-15892 GCA_035584115.1 Cedrela odorata | reverse complement strand
CTTTCCATAAATACAAGCTTCACATTTTTCAATATTATGATTGAGGCTAGGTAACAGAATTTTAGAAGCTTGTTCGGTAGGATGACTTAATCTAACATGCCACATTTTTTATTCATTACAAATGTAAGATTTTAAAGCATGAATGGGAGAGTCTAGAATGAACAACCCATTGTTAACTCTTCCTTCACCAATTTTCTTTCTGATTGCGATATCCTGAAAAACAACTGAGTTAGGGATAAATGTAATAGAGCAATTAAGTTCATTAGTAGTAGCCTTTCTAACCGAAAGTAAATTGGATGAGAAATTATAAAGGTATAATGCTTTGGAGTCATGGTTAAATAATTTAAAATTTTTTATTCCCTTAATGGGATCATCATGACCATTAACTACTGTGACATTTTCTTTGAATTCATCTATTTTCGACAACAAATTAGAATTTTTTATCATATGATTAGTAGCATCCGAATCAATAATCTATAGGTCATTATGCCTTTAAAAAGTAGAAGAGTAAGAGTAAATAAAGTTACCAAAATCATTGTTGATGCCATACTTATGAAGCAAGGATTCAAGTTCATTACGGAAGTCATGTCCACTTGTGGAAGCAACGTGGACATTTTCTTTATTTCTGGTTGGTTTTGCATCATCCGTGAATTTTTTTGGGCGAAGGTGAGGATGGAGAACCCAACACTTATCCTTGAGATGATTGGTTCTCTTGCAGTGCTCACACTTACGATTTTTTTTGTTATTTGCGATGTGAGTATTTTCATGAGTTTCGTTAGCTAAAGAAGACTCACAAACCTGATTTTTGTTGAGACAAGTAGAGTTTTGCACCAAGAGTGATTTTTTCACTTGATTTCCCATAAGATGGAAAGAACTTTCTTCCTTTTGAATCATCATGCAAATATCATTGAATGTAGGCATGGTGTTCATTCTGAGAATGTGATGGATTAATTGAGAAAACGAAGAATCAAGTCTTGCAAGTAGACTAAATGATTCATCTTGATCTTGTCTTTCTGCGATAATTGTTGGATCATCCGTAGGAGGCCTCAAAATATGTAGTTCTAACCATAGCGACTACGTAATGCCAAGATATTCAACAAAACTCTTTCCATCTTGATTCAGATTTGCAATAGCTTTCTTAATCTCATAAATATGACAAATGTTAGAGACATTATTGTAAACTCTTTGGAGACTGTCCCAAAGTTCTTTCGAAGTTTTCATAAACGAGTAGGCGAAGTAGATAGAAGGCTCGATTGATCCTTGAAGCCAAGTTAGAACCAACTTGTCTTCTTAGAACCATTTTTCGAAGCTAACATTATCTTCTTTGGGTTGTTTTGCTGTACCGCTCACATAACCCTATTTGCCTCTACCACATAATCCATTTTTGACTGCCCTAGACTAAAGTAAATAATTTGGGCCATTCAAATTGAATGTGGTCAATTTTTGCAATGAGAATGCTTCCATGATAATAATAAATGGAAGATAAGAATAATAAAAATCTGTAAGATCAAATATGCTCTGATACTATGTAGAAAATTGTGAGAACAATTATAATTGCATACTGCAATTTAAGAATAACTAAAGAGAATAAGTAGAGAGAGTAGTTCAAAGTGAAAATGTTGTTGTGTTGTTTTTTTGATAATTGAAAACAAAGAGAGCTTGCCTGTATATAGGTAAGCTTCAAACGGCTAAGTATAACCTCTTATATGCACCCAATAGCTAGGTATAACAATCTAAAGTATACAAACGGCTAGGTACAACCCCTTATATGTACCCAACAGCTAGGTACAATAATCTAAAACATATATTTTAAAATTCAAAATAAACTAGTTGTAGAGTACTGTTCACGCACTATTCATAACGGTTACTTAATTTAACTGTTTCAAATTTTGTAAAGATGTCGGATGTTTAAATTAAGTTGACATGGCAATGTCATTGATGTGGCAATGTTGTTGATGTGGTAACGTCATTGATGTGGCTCTGTTGACATGGCAATGTTATTTTTAACACTGCTACCTTGAGTAAGAGTCTGTAACCTATAATGTAAGTCTCTATAATAATGACTAGATAAAAACCTCTTCTTCATAATGGTCTTCATCTCATCCCAAGTGTCTATTAGACGCTCTCATTCTTCCTCCTACTCAACAATAATTAGTTCCACAAAACTAAGACATAATCAATAAACTTCACTGTAGCTAACTTAACCTTCTTCTCTTCCGAATAACTATGACAATCAAAAACTAATTCTACCTTCCGCTCCTACTCTATTTATAATTCTGAGTCATTCTTATCTTAAAATAGTGATATCTTTATCTTAATGCTACCCAGAATATGATCTACATCATCTCATTCCCTACCATGTCTATCCTAATGATTCTTCTTATGTCTCCTATCAATCTTATCTCCTCTTTGCCCGTCCCTACCTGCACTAACCATTGAGTCCTTATCAATCTCTTCTTCTACTTCAAACTCACTATCAGAACCAAAGGTGACTTAGGTACCCGTCTACAAATCCTACGTGTATGTTTACTCTTAAATTTACCCTACTTCATCTTTGTCATGTCTACTTGTAAGTTTTCCAAAATTCACATAAATATTTCCATTTGTTGTTGCATTGCTTTTATGGTAAACTCTTATTTATTTTTATCCATTTCAGATCTACTGTGAGAAATTATGTTAATTAATTAAAGAACCTCACAATTACTCCCTCACGTTTGTACACTCGAAATAATGTCACTCTAGTCACTCGTGTTTCACATAAAATATAAGGCTTTTACCCTCTATTGAGCTCACACGCTCTTGCCTTTTACCATTCAAGCTTCTTTCGATAATTCTTTAAATAAACTAGTTTAAGTGTCAATCTTACACTTTCAATCTAATGAACACCGCAAGTTAATCAAAATGATTCTCAACGAAATGGAATTGACATGGAAACAAAACAAAGAATGCAAGAATAAGAATCTAAGCCCTAAAAACAAGTAAATGAAGTTTTGGCAATAAGAAATCAAAGAATAATTGCTAAAAGAGTAATGAAACCCTAATTGACACTAGGAAGCAAACAAAACTGAATTAGAATTACAAAGACAATTAGAAACAATGTGAATTGGGCAAATAAAATGAATTAAAACAAGGAAACAAACCAAATGATGAACATGGACAGTAAAGAAACAACTTTGAAAATAAACAATAAATTAAGCACAAGGAATGAAAATTTAACCTAAATTACCCAAAGGTGTCTAACTAAGTTTTAAAACCCAAGTTAAAAATTCTTAAGTGCTAAGTCCAACCCAAATTTATCCTAACTTCAAATCTGATCCTAAGGGAAAAAACTGTCCCTAATTATATCCAAATCAACCATCAAACAAGGACAAATAATTTAACTAGCCTAAATAAAAATAAACTAGTAAGAAAGTCCAACTAGTTTTTTTTACTTGCCGAAAACCTTAAATCAACTTCTTTTTTTTTTTTTTATAATGAATTTAGTTTTTTTGTAATATCTTTTTTTTAGAATTTTTATTTTTTTAAGATTTATTTTTTTTACTTCAATTATTTTTTTATTACTAATAAACAAGAAAAAAAAATTGGCTCCCCTCCCTAAGAAATAGCCGCAAGTCACCTAAAATAGAAAATAGCCAAAAATTTTAAAACTAAAATTGAAAATAAAAAGACAAATGATAAAAGGAAAAAACCTGATTGAAACTTAAGCTCTGATACCAAATTTGATGTGAACCTCCAAAGAACGATGTTTTGAAAACCCGAAAAAGATAGATAGAACCCTAAATAGCCAAACTAATGTTAGAAAGTTAATCGTTGACCCAAAACTTGCAATTAAGCAACTAACTAACGATATTTCGAAAGAGAACGCCACAAGATTACTCTTGATAGGTTTTAAATATCAAGTTCATATAAAAAAAAAACTTGAAAAAAAACTTAACTCACATTAAAAAAAATATATTTTCGTGCTTCCTCTTGGCCAAGGGTTATAACACTTTTAAATATATCATACTCCTAAAAATTAGAGTTTTTAATTTGAAAATCCTAATGATATAGTTTAATCTTGAAATTTGGCTCATAACAAGATCTCATAAAGTACTATAAGTCAAATGAAATTCGAGTCCTAAAGCCTATAAATAAAAAATAACCAAAATACCCCTAAACTATAAAAGAGTAATTAGTCCAAGGAATAGTGACGAATTTAGCCCATATTTAATAAGACCTATCAAGGGCTTGAACTCTCCTCTTTTAATGCTTGAATGAGATTATATTATCCATAATCTTCAATTGAGCCCAACTATACAAGTGAAATAATAGATTGGACCTTTTGTGCCATATGTTCTGAACAAGTCCATTTAATGCTTCTTTGATCTTCTTAACTTTGGATCTAATTATCGAGCTTTGAGAAACATGCAAAGGATCACGAACAATATGATCACGAGCATCCAATGGTGGGCTTAACCGTGGACTTGATCCATCATCAACTTATAATTAACTTCTACAAAATTCTATGTATTACAGATTGAATAAGGTCAATATAACATACAACATGTACATTGTATATATATCTAAGATCTAAATCTAAGATATCAGAGATATTGTTTTTATAATATAATTCAACTTTATTCTAATCGCCTTAATCTCTTAATATTCAATCATTATCTCATCACAATGTCAAAACATATTTACTAATATATTGAATAATATATATTGCCTTTAAGAAGAATTTCAATAGTTATAAACTATTAAATACGGTTATGGTCTAACTCTTACATCAATAATTGTTATACGTTATTATATTAGCTAATCTCTATTTGTAAAATGCATAATTTCATATTTAAACTTTTATAACATCATAAACAAAATTCCTTGTAGACCGAAATCTTAATTCTCAACTGGTACGTTATAAGATGATACTTTTGATATTCTTAAGATAAACTTCTAACCATCTCATTCATATCAATCAAGAATTGCATATTTTCAATTCGATTATAATAGCCTATAATATTCACTGTGGCAAAATTATTGTTTAACTTAAGAACTTTCAATAATAACTTTTCTCAATTAAATTATTAAACTAAGTCACCCAAACTATTTATTGATACTTTTGCTCTCCATCCACTATATATTCTAAAATAACACATGTATAAAGTATTAAACCTTAAAATTTAAATAATTAAATAACATACTTTTTATAATACTTTATAATTCCACTATATGGACCTTAAAATCAGTTACAAACTAATGTATTTTTATATTACATATAAAATCATATAAAGTAGTATCAATTTTAATTATCTCATTAGTTACTTTGCATTATGATTTATAATATTTTCTGATTTAAAAATCAAATGTACACATTCATACATGTACAGAGAGTAAGGTTCAGGGTGAAGATGGAATTCGTTACCTGTCGTTTCACTCTCTTCCTAGTAATGTACAAATTTAATAAGTTCTTTACGAGAGCTCTACCAATCATACCATTTTCACTTTTATTTATACTAGTCCATCGATTATACTTTGTCCTTACCATATTTACAAACCAAAACCAAATAAAATAAATTCCATGAAATTATCACAAATATACCGAAGTTAAAAATAAAATAACTAAAAAGTTTGGTTAGCTTTTTTTTTTTTTTTTTTTTAACAAACCCAAAGTCTATAGAATCCTACCTTGAACTTTGATTTGCAATGTATCAACACTTTTAAGCTCTAGTATCAATTCGTTTATTAAAATTTAGTTCTAAAAATTTCTTTGATACCAAGTATCGATATATTTGTCTTTATATATCAATCTCTTCTCCTTACGGTATTAATCTAGACAAGTTCGTAAATAATTTTGAACTTTATAACTTGAAAAGTATCGATACTTTCTTTACGTGTATCGATACTTTCTTCACATGTATCGATACTATCTTCACATGTATCGATATTGTATTCACACATATCAATATTTTTTTCTTTGTCTCTTATTGCCATAATTATATTTTCTCATTGATTATCTGAATTTTAAATCTTGGTTTCCCTATTAATTTGAATGTCTATATCCTCAAAATTTTCAGTCATTCCTAATATCTACAAACCTCAAACCTTAGCTCTGATACTAATAAATGTCACACCTCATTCCATACTTAATTAATCATGATTACATAATGCTACATCATTTCATACAAATAATATTACTATTACATGATAATTAATTGTCTACCATTTCATAATTCCTTACACATACAAAGAGTTAATACATAACTAGTTCTCAATTTTATAATTACTCCATTAATTACCAATAACTAAAATTTCTTTTACGCTTAACCACTTGCGTACGTCTCCTTTTTTCCTTCATAAATATTATTCTTTAGAAAATAAAATTTTTACAATAAAAGGTAAGATACAATTTTAGTAAGTAAACCATACAAGTTTTCCAAATATCAATGTGATACTAAATATATTTATTTCTTTTCCAAAGTAATTATATTTACTTGAACAGATTAATGAATTTTCAAACTTTCTAATAACACATGAATTCATTCATATTTTAAACATTTTCAGAATAGCTCAGTTAGTTTGTGTTACCTACACCCACGATGGCTTGGATTTAGAACGTGATTAACGTATTCTACTTAAAGCGGACATTTTTTTTATTTCAAACATAACAAAAATGTACATAGCATGTTAAATAAAATTTTGAATAGCTTGCAAATCCTACTTTTAACATGAGACTCGACCAAATTAGAATAAACGTTAACTAACGATTAGAGTTATAAAATTATTTTCATTCATAAACATTCACACATCGACATCATTTTTTATCAGCATATAAAACATTCAAAATCCACAATTTTCATATTATTTTCAAACATATGCTCAAATATCATATTATTTTAAAAGCGGTAAAAATACATGTACGATTTACTTACTACAAGGGAAGGGTAACCACTCCCACTAATGATCCTCTTACCTAACTTGGTTATTCTCCCGAATTCTCGTAGTCTAATACCACAAATATATAAATTATATCTTCTACTATTAAATTAATCAACTTAAAAGTTTTAAATACAATATTCGTGGAGTTTGTGTCTAAAATTCCTCAGTTTAATGCATTTCACTAAGTTTAATTAACTAATGTCATTTTTCTCGATTTTCAATAATGAATTTCCATGGTTAACTTATTCTAATTCACATTTTCGACTATCCTAAATTTACATATTTTTGCCTAAGTAAACAAATACGATTTTGATCTAAATACTATTTATAAGGAGTTACCATAGTAAAAGACTGTTCATGCCTAAGTTACTATAGTTACTATAACTAAAGAATGTTTATAACGGATTTACTGTAGTAAACAGTTACTGTTCAGATTAACGGTATTGTAACTAATTCATATTTACTGTAGATCAATTAAATACTATATTTTCTACTTCAATTCAACGCAATGTAATGTTTCCTAAGCAAAATCAAGTGTAAATTTCTTAGATAAACAGTAAGCTAAAATTTTAATTCAAGATTAAAATCTAAAATTTAAGCTTCTAACGCGTTAAATTACTTACTAATAATTGAAATTTAAAATAAAACTGCTCGAATCAAAAGTGATTTGGCAGAAATTTATTTGAGAAAAGGAGATAATGGATCGGTTTTGAGAGTGAGACAAAGAAGAAGGCATATTAGAAAGGAAGGAATGACCAATTTGTTTTATTTTGGTATGTCAAATTTTAATTAGACCCTTATTCTTTTTAAAATTCTAAAAATAACCTAAAACTTTGAAAAGCTTTTGTTTTAGTTCAATTAAATGTCTAAAATTAATCCAAATACTATTTCCTTCGTCTAAATCCACTCATGACCAAACTTTATGAAATTAATTTTGCACCTAAATAAATTTTTAGAATTCACTCAAAAATTATAAATTATATAAAATTTTAATTTAAATAAATAACATCAAATAATTCAATTAAATTTCTTAAATACTGTAGATACTATTGTTACAAATTTTCAAAATTACGAGCGTTACAATGTGTATGATCGATTGGTTGTCACAAAATAACTTCATTAGTTTGTTGACTTTGAGCCTTAATTCTTCAAATAATGACTTCAATTTGAGACAGTTGACAATCATAATTGCTGCCAAGGACAAAAGAATTCGAATAGTATTCATTTTTGCCACAGGAGTAAAAGATTCTTCATAATCTAATCCATAAGTTTGTGTAAACTTCTTAGAAGATGTCTTATTCATAAGATGAATGGCCGAAGTTACCGCATCACTCCAAAAGTGTTTTGGAATGTTCATATGAAACATTATAGACCTAGCCACATCTAATACGTGCATATTCTTTCTTTTAGCCACTTTATTTTGTTATGGAGTATATGGATATAAAGTTTGATGCGTAATACCCGTAATTTTAAAAAATTTGTAACTATAGCATCCATAATATTTAAGATATTTAATCAAATAATTTGATGTTATTTGGTTAAATTAAAATTTTATATAATTCAGAATTTTAGGTGAATTCTAAAAAATTTATTTAGGCACAAAATTAATTTCACAAAGTTGGTTTATGAGTGGATTTGGATGAAGGAAATAGTGCTTGGATTAATTTAGAACTCAATTGTAAAGATTCTGAAATATTAAAAGTTATTTTAGAATTTTTAAAGGGACTAAAATAAAAGTTTTTTAAAATTTTAGATTATTGGTATAATTTTAAAAAGAATAGGGGTCTAATTAAAATTTTACAATCCAAAATAGAACAATGTGGCTACTCTTTCTCCCCAAACCCGTAGCAATCTTCTCTTTGCCCAATAAACCCTCAAAAACTATTTTCTTCATTTTCTCTCTAAAATTTCGGCATGAACATGTTTATGCTCTTTGAACATCTTTTTCTAAACGACTTCAAATTCAGCTGATTTTCTTTCAAATTCTAGTTACCAGCAATTTTTATAATGCATTAGAAGCTTAAAATTTTAAGCATGAATTGAAATTAAAGTTACTGTCTATTCGAGAAAATTTAACTTAATTTTACATAGAAAATGTTAGATTGTGTTGAATTAGAGTAGGAAATATAGTATTGAGTTGATTTGACATTAATTTAAGCATTAATCGGAAGAAATTATGGTATTTTTCTCTCGGATGAACAGTATTTTTGAATGTGCTACAGTAACTTCGATTTGTACAATAACTGTTTGTACAGTGTATTTAATCTGTACAGTGTATTTAATCTGTATAGTACCCATAATATAAATAGTATTGTAGGTACAATATTTGATATGAACAGTAATTTTCTATAGTATTCCGGTATAAACAGTATTTGTTACAGTAATCCTGGCATGAACAATATTTTATTATAAATTTTAAATCAAAACCGTATTTGTTTCATTAGTTGAAAATCGAGTAAATGACCTTAATTAGTTAAACTTAGCGATATGGATAAAACTAAGAAATTTTATACACTAATTCCACAAATATCGCATTTAAAATATTTATATTGATTAATTAAATAGTAGAAGAAATGATTTATATATTTATGGTATTAGGCTATGAGAATCTAGAAGAAGAATCAAGTTAGACGAGAGGATCGTTACTGGGAGTGGTTACCCTCCCGTTGTACATAAATCGTACATATATTTTTACTGTTTTTGAAATAATATAATATTTGAGCATGAGTTTGAAAACAATATGAAAATTGAGAATTTTGAATGTTTTTTTATGCTGAAATCAAATTCATAAAATGATTATTGAAAATGATATCGATGTGTGAATATTTATGAATGAAAATGATTTTATGGCTCTAGTTGTTAGTTAATGTTTATTTTAATTTGGCCAGGTCTCATGTCAAATGTGGGACTTGTAAGTTATTTAGAATTCTATTTAACGTGCTACGTTTCTGTTATATTTGAAATGGAAAGATTGTCTGTTTTAAGCGGAATACGTGATCATGTTCTGAATTTAGGTTACCTGGGTGCAGATGACACTAACTGATTGAGCCATTCTAAAAATATTTAAAATATTAATGAATTATTGTATTATTTGATAGTTTAACAATTTATTGATCTGTTTGTACAAATATTATTGCTTTGAAAAAAAATATATTCTGTATCACATCGATATTAGAAAAACTTGCATGATTTACTTATTGAGATTATATTTTACCCTTTATTATTAAAATTTTATTTTTCAGAGAATAGTACGTAAAAGTGACAAAGGCCACGTATAAGGTTAGTTAAGTATAGATGAAAATTTTGGTTATATGTGTAACTAATAGAATAATTATAAGTTTGAGAACTAGTTATATAACTCTTTGTACATGTAAGAAATTTATAAATTATAGACATTTAAGAATCATGTAATAGTAATACTCTTTGTATGAAATGATGTAGCATTAAGTAATAATGATTGATTGAATAAGTATGAGAATGAGATGTTACAAAAGTGGTATCAGAGCTAAGGTTTGAGTTTCTATAGACTCTAAGTGATTAGATAATGATTTGAGGTTTGTAAATGTTAGGAATGGCTGAAAAATTTGAGTATATAGACATTTAGATTAATAGGGAAATCAAGGTTTGAAATTCAGAGAATCGATAAGAAAATATAATTATGACAATGATGGATAGAGAAGAAAGTATTAATATGTGTGAATACAGTATCGTTACCTGTGAAGAAAGTATCAATACATGTGAAGAAATGATCGATACTTTATAAGTAAAAGAGTTTGAAATTATTTACGAACTCGTCCAATCAATATCTTAAGGAGAAGAGATTGATATATGAAGGCAAATGTATTGATGGTTGGTGTCAAAAAAATTTTCAGAACCAAAATTTTAATGAATGGGTTAATACCAGAGCTTAAAAGTATCGATACATTGCAAATCAGAACTCATGTCAAGATTTTGTAGACTTTAGGTTAGTAAATAAATAAGTAAATAAAAATGCTAAGAAAATTTTAGTTAGTGTAGTTTTAACTTCAGTATATCTGTGATAATTTCATGAAATTTATTTTATTTGATTTTGGTTTGTAAATATGGTAAGGACGAAGTATGATCGATGAACTAGTATAAGTAAAAGTGAAAATGGTATGATTAGTGGAGCTCTTGTAAAGGACTTGATAAATTTGTACATAGTTAGGAAGAGAGCAAAACTAGCAAGAATTATTCTCCACTATTCCCATATTGATCCGGGTCTACGGGCGACCGAATAAGTGAAAAAGAAAGCCCTCCTAGAAATGTGAGTGTATAAAAAGGATGTGAATTATAATAAATTAGTGGTGAGATGTTTGTATTAAAAGATTAGATATTACAACACCTATAATATAGATAAGTGTTAGGATAAGATATTAAGGAAATCTTTTTCGGAAAGACTAGTTTAAGGGAGAAAAATAACAATAAAGGATTGAGAATATTGGATCCTTAACTGAATCGCATAAGTAAACTTTTTAAACCCAAGATTGTTAAAGTTAAAGACGAAAAATGGTAATAAATAAATAAATAAATAAATAATATATATTAATTAGAGTTAGAAATTTAGAATTTGGAACTCAAGATTATTAAAATAATAAAAATATAGTTTTAGTGTGTATAAATGTGATTTGATTGCTATTTTATTTAAATTGGTGTTAATGTTTGGACAAAATTAGAAAAGTTTATGAAGTAGCATATATTTTAAAGGACTGAACAGCCGCTGTAGAGTTAAAACGGGCGTTCCATAAAGTATACTTATAATTCCATTGAGCAATAAGTTTGTTGAAATAGTTATTTTTAATTTTATGATAATTAAATTGATAAGAATAGTGTGATTGTAGAAAAAAAAAAGAAAAAAAATCAAATTCTCTTTGCAAGTATCGTGGGGAATCGCATCTCATAATTTGTTACGAAGAGTCAGGGGTTTGCTTCGGGTGTAGGAAGTAAGAGCATACGATTAAGTAATGTCCAACTAAAAGAGTGGATAGTAAAGATAGCATGAAGGAAAGTCAGAATAAAAGACAGAAGGTACAGGGTTGAGTTTATACTCTAACCAAGCAAGATACATAGGCCTTCAATGAAGTGGCAACAAGTATTGCAATTCTTTTAACCAAAAAGTTAAAGTAATTGATTATAGGGTTACATATTCATTTGTAGCTTGTACTTTTGTTTAATTTTCTGATTAAATATGTTATGTGTTTTGGTACTTCTATGGGTAAAATATAGTTATAAATTATGTTTACAAAGATTGAGATATTAGTTTTGAATATATGAATATTATAGTTGATTTATTGTCATTAGAGATGCGTGATTTTGATATTATCTTGAGAACAGATTGGTTGGCCTCCTATCATGTGGTAGCTAATTGTTTTACTAAGATAATAGTAGTTAACATTTCGGGCTAATTGGAATTTAGCTTCGGTGGGAGACTATTTGTGATAAATTAAAGGTTGCTCAATGTGATTAAAACCACAAAGTTACTAGAAAAATGGATGTGAAGGGTTTCTTAGCTTATGTGATTATTGGAGAATGAATCAAGCCACAATTAAGAATAAATATCCTATCGTAAACGGGATAGTAAAAATGATGAGACCGCAAAAGAAGTTGATTAAGTATATTGCTCGGAATGGTGGTACTCTAAAAAATTGTTATTTGATTTGTTCTTTTTGGGGGAACATAATAAAATTTCTTTTAAAAATATTAATACATGTCTTAAGTGAGAAGTGAGATCTTAGAATAAAATATTTTTTTTCAACTAGTAAGATACCTAAATAGAAATAAAACTAGTGAACAAATCCATGTAAAATATATAAAAGAGCTAGGTAAGCTATTGAAACTTCTAATTAGGTCATGAAAGGCATTTCTCTTTTCTTAAACATTGTTATAATTATTCATTATGAATAAAATGTTAAGGAAAGATTTAAAATTTTTATTTTAAGTTTAGGTTAGAATTAGAAAGAAAGTTTATGATATTTGTGAAATGAATAATATTAGACTATATTATTAAGTGAATTTTGATTTAAGAATATTTATGAGTTTAGTTTATGATTAAGAATAAAGCCCAAATTTTATTTATTCTTATAAGAAACAATAAGAAATAACAATTTTATTTTACAAGATTTATAAGAATTGATTTATAAGAATTATAATTTATTGATTGAGAGTAAAGCTTAAATTGTAAATATGTAAAGTCAATATAGAAGTTCATTTTAGGTTCTTTTATGAGAAGATTTTTGGGGAGATTGGTGAAATATTCTGAAAAAGAAATTTATGATTATAAAAGTAATAAAATTTTATTTCTGGATGAAGGCTAATCGTGTTTAAGAAATATGACAGTTTTCTTTAAGATGTGAAATTGACATTTTAGATTGGATTAAATTTACAAAGATTTGAAATATTTGCTAATAGGTTATACATAAAAAGGAATACATAGTTTCTTAAGTTAAGAATTTATAGTCATCTATTGTATTTAATAAATTTTCAATGATTAAAGAGTATGATTAGAAAATTTCAAAATTATAAAATATGTTTATTTCTATGATATTTGGGAGACAAAGTTTATAGTTGAAAAATAAAATAAAATAAAATAAGGGATAACAAAGACAATTTATGAAGGAAGATTAACGGGGGAGTTAATTAAGAGATTTCAGTTGAGAACTTATTTGTATCAAAGGTATATTAATGAAAATATTTTAATATGTGTAATGATATTAAATTTTATATGCAAAGATTTATGATAGTAGACTTGATGTAATTGACGGGGTTTGCAACTGAAGGAATATTAATTATATGGACAAGACGATTTGCATAAGAGTTATTTAAGGTGAATAGAAGAGAGATTTGGTTATTGAGCATAGGTCGAGTTTTATTTTATTGAATTTCTTTATATTAATGAAGTTATTTTAATGAGATTGAAATGACATGTAATTTGGTATTGTATTCGCTCAAGGTATTTAAATTCGATTTATTTGATGATTAAGATATTATTGAATATACATGTTCGTAATTTAAATTTGAAAAGATTTAAAGCAACTAATGAGATAGTTAAAATTGACACTACTTTGTATGATTTTATATAAATAAATTAGTTTGTAACTGATTTTAAAGTCTATATGGCGGAATTATGAGGTATTATAAGAAGTATGTTATTTAAATATTTAATTTTTAAGATTTAATATTTTATATATATGTTATTTTAGAACATGGAGTAGATGGAGAACAAAAGTTTCAATAGATGTTTGAGTGACTTGAATTTAGAAAAGTTATTATTAAATGTTCCTAAGTTAAATAATAATTTTTTACAGTACATATTATAGGCTATAATTGAATTGAAAATGTATAATTTTTGATTGATATGAATGAGAAGATTAGAAGTTTATCTCAAGAATATCAAAAATACCATATTATAGCGTACCATTTGAGAATTAAGATTTGTGCTTACAAGGAATTTTGCTTATTATATTATGAAAGTTTAAGTATAAAATTATGCATTTTATAAGTATATATTGACTAAGATAATGACGTATAATAATTCTTGATGTCAGTATTAGACATTAATTGTATATAGTGGTTTATAACTGAAGAGGAAACGGTGCTACCGAGAAAACTCAGATGCTCTGTTTCTCACTCATGGCGGAAGCGTGACGCACGAGATCGATTCTCGGGCACGCGACCGTCGCAGGGGAGGCTATACCCATCACATGGATATGCGAAAAGGCCACCCCTTAGATTTAGACATATACATATGTATGTTTTGGGTATTTAAAATAATTTCAAATATAAACGTAAATGCTAAGTTAAAGAATTTATTTCTTTCTTTCGCAATTCAAAACAGCAAATGAGCTCCTTCACTCGCCTCCATGGGTCTCCGCACATCGGTGTTGGTAATGGTGGTTCCGGCTTCATCATGGGATCGGTTTTAGCTTCACCAAGCTAAAACATTCTTTCTCTCTCTTGCTTTCTTCTTTTCTCTTGTGTTTTTGATTCAAAAACAAAACTTCACCATGCTTCTCTAAGGATGTCACTCACTAAACTTTTTTAGAAAGAATGGAGAAGAAGCTCTCGGTTCGTTCTTGTCTTACCAAAAAAACTCACATTGCATCCAATGTAACTTACACTCAACACTTAAGTGTTTTTTGTATAGTTGTCCAAGACAACCAACTTTTCTCTGCACAACCATAATCCCAAACAACTACAACCCAGTTGCCCAGTTGCCCACTTTTCAGTTCATTAAATGCATAAAGCAAGATATGTGAAATGAGTGTATTGGTTGGCTTGCATTAAGAGAGAGTGTGAGTATATATATGCTAATATATATATATACACAAATATCTTACACACACACACACACATATATTCATATATATTTATATAGTAATTATTAATATATATATATATATACATTACTTTAATATATATATATATATATATAATACAATATTATATTCATTACATATATAAGATGTTATTATTATATTATTACTTTAATCATTATTAAAGCATTATATCAATATATATGTAGAACCCACTAAATTTGATATTATTTAAATATAATCAACTTCGATATTAATGAAGTATTTGGACGCGTTAAGGTTCGAAGAAATTTTATTTTAGCACGCATGAATAGTAAAATTGACACTTAGATACAAAATGCCATAAATACATATATAGACCTAAGTTTGTGATTTTATTTCTCTTTGTATTTTCAAGGTAATCATAAATAATTGTAAGGACTAGATTGAAAGTATTTTAAAACTCAAGGGGTTAAAATGCAAAATATTTATAAGTTGAGGAAAAATACAAATAAAGAAAATGTGGGGCCACTAATAAAATAATCATATTATTATATTATGGACCAATGAAATCTAATACTAAGTTAGCCCAAGATGTGTCTAAGTTAAACTAATATGGATATGGAAGCCCAAATTCAATTTTAATACATATAGGTCCAAATGCA
>JAXCLQ010062572.1:2666-15896 GCA_035584115.1 Cedrela odorata | reverse complement strand
ACATACTATATAATCTTAACATAATATTCATTTCAAATTTCTAAAATGCAATTAATTTAATTCACTAAGCATGCTACAATTAATTTCCTACTATAATTTTAATTAAAAGAACTTTAATTTCCTACTACAATCCTATAACATACAAATGTTCTAATTTCCACCAATTTCTAACATCATATGTAACTTGTAACAATATTCATTTAAAATCTACTAATCATAGTTTAACATAAATAATAAGAATTCTACTACAATCTGGCTTTAACAATTCATTAAACATGTTATACTAAAATAATACTAATTTTTTAGTACAATTTTAACATTAACAATTCATTAACTTACTACACCAAAATAATAATACTAATTAAAGCAAGCTTACTACACCAAAATAATAAAATACTAATTAAAAGCAACTTAAACTCACCAATTCACCTTTCTTTCTTTCTCCTTTCTCTTCCTTTTTTTCTTTCCCTTCTTTTCTTCTCAATTTTATCTCCTATGTTGGCCTTGTTTTACATTTCAATTTTAAAAAGTTAAATACTAACATGTTACTCATCAAACACATAGAGGGCTAGGATTGCTTCAATTAAATCCAATTGCCATCCTTTCTCCACCATATTTTCCACTAACTAACACCATATGTTATTTAATTTAATTAATAAAACATATAGATGGCTAGGATGGCTTTAACTAAATCCAATGGACCACATTTTCCACTAACTTAACTTTTATATTCATCTTCATCCATTTTACAAAATATGTCTAGAATTGTGACAAGTGGATGGTTAAGATTAAAGCAAATAGATGACTAGGATTTTGTAAAAAATTTAAGAAAAAACCTAATATTTTATTCATTTATTTATTTATTTTACTTTGTTATATATATATATATATATATTTATACTTAGGCATGGGCTTTAGCCTATTTTAGTATATATATATATACACACACACACATACACACATAAGCTTAGGCTTGGGCTTAATTTAATTAAATTGAGCCCAAATTATGTATATATAATACTTAGCCCACTTAATTACATATGTATATATTTATCCATAAGCTAAAATCCTAAAAATAACCTTACTAATAATAAAATTTCAATTCTACCCCTATAGATTTACTTTATATTACTTCTCAAAATTCTAATATTTAATACTTTAACAAGTATATTTACAATCATAGCAATGAGTTCTACAAAAGAAAGTGCGAGTGTTACACTCTCCGATCAAGTAGTATTTTCTCTGAATATGTTTAGACTTCTGGTGAGACCTCGGTTCCTTAGCCTGAGCTATAGCACCATTATTGTCACAGTACAAAGTTATTGAGTCAATTATAAAAGGAACGACTCCAAGTTCTGTAACAAACTTACGGATCCAAACAGCCTCTTTTGCATCTTCAGAAGCAACGACATATTTAACTTCTGTAGAAGAGTCAACTGTGGTAGTCTGTTAGAAACTCTTCCAACAGACAGCTCCTCCATCACATATAAAGACAAACGCAGAGATAAACTTTCTATCATCAACATCATATTGGATATCAAAATCGGTGTAACCCTTCAGTTTCAACTCACCACCCCCATAAGTCAACACCAAGTCCTTAGTTCTTCTCATATACTTCAGGACTCGCTTGATCACAGTCCAATGTTCTTCTTCTGGTTTACTTGATATATGCTCGTGACACTCACAGCATATACTATATTAGATCTAGTACATAGCATGGCGTACATAAAACTACCTATAGCCAAAGCATAAGGAATCTTCTGCATACGCTCGAGCTCAGCTTCAATCTTGGGTCCCATTTCTCGAGAGAGATGGACACCGTGACTGCAGGATAAGAAACACTTCTTAGAGCTATCTATACTGAACCTCTTCAGTACTTTATCTATGTACAGACTCTGAGAAAGACCTATCATTTGTTTCGCTCTATCTCTGTAGACTCGAATACCCAAAATGAAGGTCGCTTCTTCCAAATCTTTCATGGAGAAAACATTAGACAACCATAATTTTGCCTCAGATAACATGCCCACATCATTTTTTATGAGTAGTATGTCATCTACATACAATACATGAAATATAATGGCATTGTTATTCTCTTTTCTGTAGACACATGGTTCATCAATATTCTTAATGAAACCAAACAATTTGACTGCATCATCGAAGAATATGTTCAAACTTTTAGAAGCTTACTTTAATCCATAAGTGGATCTATGCAACTTACATACTTTATGACTATCAACAAAGGTAACAAACCCAATGGGTTATTGCATGTATATGGTCTCCTCAATGAAACATTAAGGAAGGCTGTCTTTACATCCATTTCTATATCTTATAGACATAATAAGCTATAATAGCAAGTAATATCCAAATATACATTAACATAGCTACAAGTGAAAATATTTCATTAAAATCAACACCTTGTTTCTGATTATATCATTTTACCACCAACCTAGCTTTAAAAGTCTCAACTTTTCCATCTTTGCCATATTTTCATTTATAAACCCATTTACAATCGATAAGAACAATTCCTTCTAGTGGATCAACAATTGACCACATTTGATTAACATACATAGATTATATTTCAGATTTCATGGCTTCAAGCCATCTTCCAAAATCGATATCTAATATTGCTTCTTCATAAGATCTAGGATCTTCTCTCTGTATTTTTTCTCTAATCATGAATGATTCAAAATCATTCTTAGAAAGGAAATAATACCTCTGAGGAGGGCATGATGTCCTACTAAATCTATGAAGAGTTCGGTCTACAGAAGACCGAGGATCAGATCGAACTAGTTCATCTGCATAAACTGGTTCATTAACATCAACAGGCTCATCCATTTGAGGTTGATCATCATCAAGCTTTCTAGATTCCTTCGAAAGCCCAATCTTTCTACTTACACCACTGTCCTCAATAAACTATTTCTTAAAAAATTGTGCATTTCTACTAATTAAAATCTTTCGATTAACATGAAAGTAGAAGTAATATCCTAAACTATCTTTAGGATATTCAATGAATCGACCTTTTTCAGACTTGACATCTAGTTTCCTAGTATTAACTACTTTAACATAAGTTGGATATCCTCAAGGCTTCAAATTATTGATGCTCGGAAGCTTCCCATGCTATATCTTATATGGTGTCTTGGGAACTGCTTTTTATTGATTCCTGTTCAAGATGTAAATTGCAGTATATAAGGCATATCCCAAAGATATGTAAGTAAGTCTGTAAAGTTCATCATGGATTGTACCATATCTAATAAAGTACGATTCCTCCTTTCTAATACACCATTATGCTGCAATGTATAAGAAGGTGTAAGCTGAGAAAGTATACCATTGATATTAAGAAATTCTAGAAATTCAGTACTTAAGTATTCATCGCCACGATCAGATCGTAGAATCTTAATACTCTTTCATGTTTGTTTCTCTACTTCAACTCTGAATTCTTTGAATTTTTCAAAAGATTCAAATTTGTACTTCAATAAGTACATATAATCATATCGTGAGTGATCATCAATAAAAGTTATGAAGTATGAGAAACCACTTCTGGCCATTTCATTAAACGGGCCACATACATCAGTATGTATTAATTCAAGAACTTTATTAGCTCTATTCCCATGTCCAACAAAGGATGATTTGGTCATCCTACCTTAAAGACAAGATTCATAAATTGGGAAGAGTTCACAACCCAGTGGACCTATCAGTCCATCACTTCCCATCTTCATAATCCTTTTATCTCTAATATGACCTAATCTATATTGCCATACAAGTCTTGAATTAAGTTCATTTCTAGATCGTTTCTTATTAATAGTATTAGTCCTATTAATTTCATTAGTCTCAAGAACATATAAACCATTTACATTCAAGCCATTGCCAATCAATTTATTTCTCAAATAAATATTACATTTACATCTATCAAATAAAAAAGTGTAACCCTGTTTACACATTTGATGAATAGACAAAATGTTTCTATTGGCAATATCAAAATACATAGTTTTATACAATACAAAAATATGACCCGAAGGCAGAACAATTCTGCATGTCCCTGAGCAAGTGGCAGCAACTGTTGCTTCATTTACCATCTTCAGTGTCACTTCACCTTTCTCTAGTAACTCTTTACTGTGAAGGTCCTATAACATCATACAAATATGAAAAGTGGCAGTTGCATCAATTATTCAACTATTTAAATCTAAACTAAAACTTAATTCAGTTTCTATAACATGACAAGAAAACATACCTTGTGCCTTCCTTTGTCTCAGGCTATCTATATAAAGAGGACAGTTCATCTTCTAATGCCAAAGCCTCTTGCAATAATGACACTCATCATTGGTTTGACTATTAGTAACTCGTTTACCTTTCCTCTTCTTCTTAGAGAATCCTCTTTTGGGTCTAACCCTGTAGGACTTCTTGCCTTTGTTCTTCGATGTCTTACCATAAGACACCACGACAAGAACAATCTCCTTTTCTTTAGCCTTTGAGACTCTCTTATGAAATAAAACAATTTCATTCATAAGTTCAGGAAGAGTGTGTGACAGTTTATTTATGTTATAATTGGTAACAAACTGGTCAAAGCTAGACGAGAGTGACTGAAAGATCAAATCTATCTATAACTCGAAGTCCATAGAAAACCCTAAAGAGGTCAGCTGGCCTATAAGGTTTATTATCTTCATAAGATGAAACTCCGAAGGCATTCCCGAGTTAAGCTTCATTCCAAACAAAACAGTGGACAACTCATACCGCCTGTAATTGAAACTCTCCCCAAATAAATCCACCAAAGAACGATAGATCGATGAGGCATCCTCTATGTCCTCATGCTAAATCTGCAAGTCATCACTAATAAATGCAAGTATATATGATCTAACCTTGAGATTATCATTCTTCCATTTTTGGAAGGTATCTTTCTCCTTTGTTGTAGCCTCCTTTGGAAGGGATTGGGGCATAAACCTTTGAAGGACATAGCCGATACATTCAAAATCTATAACAATTCTAAGATTCCAATACCAGACCTTAAAGTTAGGTTCGGTAAGCTTGCGGGTATCAAGGATTTTAAAAAAAGAGTTAATCATTATTCTTCCACTAGAATAGAGATCTATAGAAAACAAAAAATACATCAAGATGTATCATAGCGTATATATCAAATTATTCAGTTAAGGACTTTAAACCAAATAGTGCTCCCACTACTTCAATTATATCTCATACTCCCTCAACAAGAAAATTATAACCACATTGCAGGTTTTCGTGGGTAATCATATTCTCATCAAACTCACAAAACCTCACCTAACAATTATTAGTCAAGCAAGCTTAACGAGTCAGAAACTCCTTTCTATTTATAACTATTTACAAGACATGATCAATCTACCTCTAGGAGAAGACACCTTACCTAACAGTTATTGGCACTTCATCGTAATTAGGCTAGACCCAACACTTTTTCTTTGATTATGAGTGGAAATCAAACCCCTCTCCTAATAGTTATTAGTGGCTAAAGACCCTCTAATGAAGAAATAGGTCAAGTAGACTACGACACCTCTAGTAGGACCCTCACCTAATTGTTATTAAGTTACTCAATCAAAGATGACAATAACTACTGACTGTATTGGAAAGATTAAACCTAATATTTTCAATGGAGGAAGATTTCATTTAGGTCTCATTTCAATATACATCACTATGCATATTATTGTTCAGTAATGTAATTTAGAATCTATATCATCCAATGATATTAATTTCAAATTCTCTACATTACTTATTGATCAAATCAATTAAATAAATTAACAATTAATTTATTGGAGAGAGGTTTTTAATTGATATAATATCAATTCATTGATTCTATATTCATATGTTTACTCCCACTAGAATTATATTAATTCTTAGTAGAATTAAAATTAATTCGAATCACTATTTAATTTTAATTTCAATTCAGAGTATTATTTTTTTATTCAATTGAAACAATTTCAACCCTGAAATCTTAATTTCAACAAATTGAATTTTTTGGCAACAAAAAACTTACTATTTAAAATTGTGCTTGTGTAAGTTGTGGTTATAGGAATATCTTAATATTTTGTAATAGTATATAAATGAAGGAAAAAAAAAATTAAAAAATTATTTACTTTTTTTTTTTAAGAAAAACAAAGAACGGATTAATCCTTCCTTCTTTGGTTATCAATCTGATCTTATGAGAGAAATCAATGTACGTCTCACGTAGACATAGACCGATCCTCTTTAGCCAAAGATCGATACATGGCTACCCAGATTTCAAGTATTGATCCATTTAACTGAGGGGATAGATCCAATTGACCCTTCAACAGTAAGTATCGATCCTTTCTCCAAAGAGATCGATACTTTATGAAACAGAATGGTCCGTAACTTTCGAGTATCGATCTGTTTCATTAAAGGGCTTGATCATATCGACCCTTTCAACAGCAAGTATTGATCCTTTCTTTAAAGAGATCAATACCTCCTGAAATAGAATGCTCTGGAATGATACAGAGCCATCTTGTCAATCTATTTGCTTAAGGTATCGACACTGTACTCCTTTTTAGCTATTAGGTATCGATCTATTTCACAAAGGGATTGAAACTGGCATCAATACAGATCAATCCGACGCCATTTTTAACATTTCTAAAGTTTCTAAAACTTGTCTGAAATGTCTTAAAAATAAATTCATTCAAGTCTCTAAACATGATAACACCTGTTAATCATATTAACAGAATCTATTATCATGCTTTTCACAAAAACTTAATCATCAAAACATCCTTCTTTGATCATATCAAATATAACCACATCCATGCTTTTCAAATACATCAAATATATTCAAAGCCATAAAAAACATACATAAAAACAAAAATCAACATCCCATCATGTTTCCTTAAATATACACACATACACATCGACCATGTGCTCAAATACCACTTAAAGGGAAATAGGTTGAAAACTCAGATCTATTTTGTGTTCGCAACAGAAGTATGACGCACAGGATTAGTTCTTGGGTGAGCAACTCCCGCTGTGGAGGCCAAGCCCATCACACGGACTTGAGGAAAGCCACCCCTTGGATCTAGACATATGCATTGTATATTTTGGGTATTTAAAACAATTTCAAATATAAACTTAAGTGTAAAGTTTAAGAACTTACTTCTTTCCTTCGCAAACCGGAATGGCAAGTAAATTCCTTCGTTTGCCTCCTCGGGTCCACACACGTCGGTATTGGTGACAGTGGTTTCGGCTTCATTATGGGATCAGTTTTAGCTTCACCAAGCCAAAACCGTAGCTTTCTCTCTCTGGCTTTCTTCTTCTCTCACTTCTGGTTTTTGGTTCAAAACCAAAGACCCACACTTTCCTTCTCTAAGGTTGGTACTCACTGAACTTTTCAGAGAGAATGGAGAAGAAGAAGCACTCAGTTCTCTTGGCTTGCAGGAGAAGGCATGCATTGCATCCAATGCGTGTTATATATATTTACACTCAACACTTGAGTGTTTTCTTGCACAACCGTCATTGCCCATACCTTGCTTGCCCACTTGCCTCTCATTTCATTAATTGAATAAAGGCAACGTGACAAGGCTTGATTAATTTGGCTTAGAGAGAGAATGTATGTGTAATATACATATATCCTTATATATATATACTCATACACATACAAATATCTTATACATATATATATTACTTTAATATATATATATTTATATATAATACAATATTATATATACATTACAATGTATAAGATATTATTATTATTATTATATTATTACTTTAATCATTATTAAAGCATTATATCAATATATAACAATATAATATCCGTAAATCATTTTTACGATATCTCATAATTAAACCGAAATATTTCCTATACTTACGAGTGATAGTTTGTCCTTGTAGGAAAATATATTTTTTACAATGAAGAATCAAATTGCTACCTGATCAAATATCGGAACAACATCATTAACAAATTAATGATTATTGTATAATAGCAAATGTCATCATCATCAAGTAACCAATTATGTGTAACCTCTATGTTCACTGTGAACTAGACATAGGTAGATGCGAACTTTGTATCGCTTCGGTATAACTCTTTATAACCAAAGTTTCCAATGATCATGACAGATATCTAGCAAGACGTCATAACTCCCAGACACTAATGAATCCATATAGTTGTACGTGCATGTAGTAAAATTCTTCTGCTGTCGACTCCCAATCGAATGTAGGTCATGATATCGTCAAACCCCTAACTCAATCATAGGATCTGAACATCAATCATATACAGAATTCATATATCCGCGAAACACCTTTCCGAATATACTTGCATTGGCCAAAAACTTTATTCCCACGTATGATAGTTTTACTTAGGATCTCAAGCTCCAACATCTGAACCAGCAGATTCCATCTTGGCTATCACCTATCCTCATATACCTAAACACATTGCCAGCAAGCATTTTTCACTAGGCGTGGCTAGCCCGATATGATAGATACAAGTGAACGATGTGCCTCAGTACAGAAGGCAGCTATAATACCTCAGATCAAAGGACTAGTGGTACACTAGTATGGCTGTGTGTCGTATCATTAACTGATGATATTCACCCATGTAATTCGTTATATTTGGTCATATTCAGTAACACGTTCTCCAAAGTATTACCAATGTTTATGCTTTTGAGATATGAGACACGTCTCCCAACTATTAGCATCCAATACTAATCTTTGGCAGCATCAAACATACCAGTCATGCAATGTCATAATTCTATATGACATCATCTTAACCAAGAATAGATTTGGATATATTTAAATTAAGACTCTGTACTCATATCTACAACTTCTTGCAAATAGAATCATGACATCATAATACATCACGAGATCTTATTCTGTATTTTATATATACAATATAGATTAGCAACTATACATGTAAAATGATATAATAGTCATTTTATTAATCATAAATTGTTTTCCAATTAATTACAAAATTATATATACATCAGGATAATATTTTTGAACCATATGATACGATTAGTTCTAGGGCATATCTCCAACAGAAAAACTAATTCGTCAATCCACTTTTTGTTTCATAATGTCAATGTTGTTAAATATCTCTTATGTGCTTCTATTCTATATTATTTACTCATTGAGTCAATAGTAAAATATCACAAAGTCAGAAAATATCGTGATTTTTGTCCCTTGTATGTTTACAATTATGGAAAATGTTATCACGAAATCTTCCAAACCATATCATCAGACAAGGGAAGGAATAATTCTCTAAAATCCCTAAAATCCTTTTTTCTGTTCATGTTTTTGTTTTCATTCGTTCATTAGGTCTTGCACAAATAAAATTAATAGGTTTCACCAGCAACATGTTATCGGCATTTAAGAAAATAATGGGTTGTATCAATCAGCCGTATGTGGAAAAGACTTTGACTTTGCCGTCGGATCAGCCGGACGATGTGGAGGCTGTTGACATCCCTCAAGAAATCAAAAAGGTAATTAAAACTTTAATTAATCATGTCAATTTATTTCGTTTGCTGATTGTTTTATTAATTATTTTCTATTTATTGATATTTGTTGTTATATCACACTCATCTTATATAAATAAATAATTATTTTAAAAATGAACTTATGTAGTGGAGTAAAGGTGAGATTGTTGAGTTATTTTAAATTAGCTAATAACAATAAAATTTTAATATTATTACTTATATATTTTTTTATAAATTAATATAAATAAATCAATGTGAGAATAATATAATATTATTATATATATTTAATTTTTGTAAAAATATAATAAAGTTATATAAATAACAATATAATATTATCGTAGAAAAGTTTATATCTTTAAATAAAATTCTAAAAAAAAAGGATGACTTATTTATTTTTTTAACTTTATTTTATAATTATTTCATACCAATGTAATAGCAGACTGAAGAAAAGATTAATGAAGAAAACTCAAAGGAGAAAACCATGGAAGTTGAATCAGAAACCAAGACTGAAGCATCTGCAAATCCTTCAGAGTCGAAAGAAGAAGAACAACCTAACATTGATTTGGTATTTGCAATTCCATTAGAAACAATAGAAGAATAAAAAGAATTACTGCATAAGACTACTACTGAGGAAGCAACAATAGTGATGGCGGAAACCAATTGTGAGAAAGTTGAGGCAAACAATGATAAGATTGAGGCAACAGCATAATCTTAATCTTCCTCTTAGTAGGACATTATTATTTTGAATTTTTAATAAAGACTTTAATTTTGTCATTATTTTATTTTCCTTCTTTAAAAATTCATTTGATTTTAAGATTTTCAAAGAAATGTTTCTATAAGACCCAACTTTAACTTATGAAAATTTATTTGAGTTTGTTGTGTTCAATTAATCGTGTTATGTGATTTTTGTTCAGCCAATTATTTGGGTGTCATTCAAAGAAACAGAAGTATATATATTAAATTAATTACAGGGTGTTTTTATATGGAACCCTAATTAACCATAAATCAAATCATTTTCGTAGAGTTTTTTCATTATGTTTCTATCTAATATAGTGTAATTATAAACATTTTCTTAAATTTTGTATTTGTTCGGTATTGGAAATAAAATTTTCTGAGAGAAAATAAAACAATACTTGGTGCTTGTTTAATTTTCTTAATAAATATTGAATTTAACTCATTTAAATAACATTTAGCAATATTTATATGTTGATAATAATGTAGATAGAACTGAATTTAATAGAATTTCATAATGTGAAACCTCAAAATCAATTTAGGATATGCTTGAGTTCATACATAAGGGCACTAATAGCGTCAAAGACTCAAAAATAAGCATATTAATTCATGACTATGAATTGTTTAAAATGAAATCATATGAAAGCATTAAAGATATGTTTAATCGTTTTACTGACATTACTAACGAGCTTAAGGCTCTTGGTAGATCTTATTCCAATGTAGATATTGTCACTAAAATTTTAAGAAGTCTACTTAAAAGTTAGGAAGCCAAAGTAACAATGATTAAAGAAGCAAAATATTTAAGAACTTTGCCACTCGAGAAGCTTATTGGATTACTCATGACATATGAGTTGGAATGCAGATGAAATGAAGACGAAGATAGAGAAAAAGGCAAGAGAAATGTCGCATTAAAGATCACTAAAAAGGAAGATGAAGACGATGAAAGTAAAGAAGAATCCAAGGAGGACGAGTTTCTTCTCATAACTAAGAAATTCAAGAAGTATTTCAATAAGGGAAGAAATTGGAAAAGAATAGACTATTTAAAAAAGAATATATTCAAGAAAAACAATGAGATTGAGAAAGAAAAAGGAAAAGAACGAGAAATCATTTGCTATGAATGCAAGAAATAGGAATATACAAGACCCAAATGTTCACTAAGGAAAGATAAAAAGAATAAGAAAAAGAAGAAGGCAATGAAAGTGACATGATATGACTCATCAAGTGAAGATAGCAAACTTCTGCCTCATGGGAAAGCAGGAGGATGAGGTAATTTTCGTTGACCAAAATTCTTCTTACTATGACACATGCACAAGTAGTGATAATAATGACCTACTAGAAGATGACTTATGTGCTTTATATGAAAAATTTAAGGATGATTTTTAGAAATTATATGTCAGGCATAAAGAATTAAAGAAAATGAATTCCTTACAGATAAAAGAAAATGAGTCATTAAAATTAAAAGTTAGTGAACTTGAGCATAAAAATGATTCTAGTATGTTTAAGGAATGTGACACATTGAAAGATGAAAATAAATTCTTGAAAGATGAGATAATCTCGGTTAAAAACATGTTAGCAAAATTCACACAAGAAAAGGAAACATTAGACAAGATATTAGGTAATCAAAAGCTAGTATTTAACAAAGCCGAACTTGGCTATAAACAAGGGGCTAAACAAAAGGTCTATGCAAACTATTTTGTGAAATCTAAACAACAAGTAACATCATTCATTACTTATCATTATTGCAATAGGAAAGTTCATTATAGCAACACATGTCTACATAAGAAAAATAAGTATAATGGACCTAAGATGATGTGGGTACCTAAGGGAACAAAACTTAAGGAGATCGTGCATGCTAAGATGACTAAGACTTTCAAGGGTAGAACTAATACTTATAGACCTAAAGTTACTTGGGTACCAAAATAAACTTGTCCATTTTGTAGCTACCGCATGTGAAGAGCAATACAGACAAAAAGAAGTGGTTTCTTGATAGTGGTTGCTCGAGACACATGACTGGAAACAAAAAGTTATTTCTCCATCTAAAGAAAAAAGAACGAAAAGATGTAATCTTTGGAGACAATAGCCGAGGCAAAGTGAAAGGTATTGGTACCATTGAAATCAATTCAATTTCAATCAAAGATGTTTTGTATGTTAAAGATCTTAAGTATAATTTGCTTAGCATTAGCCAATTGTGTGATCATAGATATAAAATTGTTTTTCTTAAAAATAGATGTGAAGTATTAGATAAGCATACAAATAAGTTATTCTATACACTTAGGAACAACGATGTATACATTATAAAACTAGAAAAACTAAATGAAACAAATGGCATTTGCTTGCAAGCTTTTTGTGATGATTCTTAGATGTGGCATAGAAGACTAGGACATTGTAATATGGATTTTTTGTGAAAACTTGCTAAACAAGGCTTGTTTAGAAACTTCCAAATCTGAAATTCTTGAAAGACAAAGTATGTGGTCCTTGCCAACCAGGAAAATAAGTTAAAACTTCTTTCAAATACAAAAACTTAGTTTTCACAACTAGACTATTAGAGCTTTTACATATGGATCTCTTTGGACCTAATAGGGTAGCATTCTTAGGAGGAAAACTCTATGCATATGTAATAGTTGACTATTATTCTAGATTCACATGGGTATTTTTCTTAAATAGCAAGAGCAACATATTTGAAACATTTGAAAAATTATCAAAGAAGGTTCAAAATGAAATAAACTTTAAAATCATAAAGATTAGAAATGATCAAGGTGGGGAGT
Organism: Cedrela odorata; assembly: GCA_035584115.1. Classification (NCBI taxonomy): domain Eukaryota; kingdom Viridiplantae; phylum Streptophyta; class Magnoliopsida; order Sapindales; family Meliaceae; genus Cedrela; species Cedrela odorata. The sequence goes on along the minus strand of JAXCLQ010062572.1, from coordinate 2,965 downwards.
TTGTAAACAAAAACTTTGAAAATCAATATTAAAGAAATGAAATTTGACCTTAGTACTTAGACTAGATGATTATCCAACTATAGGTACCAAATGGGTATTTAGAAACAAACTTGATGAAAATGGGAATATCTCTCGAAATAAAGATAGACTAGTAGCACAAGGGTATAGTCAAGAAGAGGAAATATATTATGATGAGACATATGCTCCTGTAGCAAGATTAGAAGCCATTAGAGTACTTTAGCATTTGCATGCTACAAAAAACTTCAAACTCTATCAAATGGATGTAAAAAATGCATTTT